>APFE031371533.1:12653-58336 GCA_000404065.3 Pinus taeda | reverse complement strand
AATTCTCGCATCATTGGGTAGAGCAATAACATAATAATGTCGATGTCAGACCACTCACTAATGCAATGATCACTCACAAAAGTACTTTTATTTTAATTTTAAAATGAATTTTCAAGCACAGTCAAATACTAAAAATAAAATGACCTCCACCAGGGGAATTATGTCCCATTAGAGCTTCCTTAGCAAATCGGAAATTAGAAATAAGATTTACTAAAATTTTGGAAATTATTTTTGAATTTATGCAAAAATAGAAATATTAAGCATTTTCCTGAAACTTTGGTTAAAATTGCAAAAACACAACCAATTGTTATATAGGAAAATAACCTCCTCATCAACTTAGAGGAGAAAGACAGCTTGATTGAAGGATTGACCAAGTTCACAGTCCTATTTTCTAGGGTAACGCTCCCCATGAACTAGCAAGATGAGTTATAACGCTCCCCATGCATGAACCAAGGGCGTTAGTCGCTAGGGTAACTCTCTGTGTTGCCTTAGGGGAAGCATTAGTCAACTTTTGTGAGGTTATGAAGGTCAAAGGAGCGGGTTGACTCAATAATATCCCACTTTTTACTCATATGTCAGCCCAAAAAGCAGGAAACATCCATCTTTGACTAGTTTGAGGACATTGTTATTTCTAATGGAGTGTAATAGAAAGGGAAAGTGCAATAAGGCAAGGAAATATCCTATATTTTTCCAAAGGGAACCCATGAGAGAGTTGGCAAGTATTATCCTCTCATTCTATATACTGGAGGATTGGGGCATTGTGAAAGAGGTCGAAAGGTTGAAGGATTGCCAACTTATTGTCGAAACTTTGTATGAGACATATTGGTTTACCAAGAGGTTAAGAAGAGAGAGAAAGAGAGAGGGGATATGGAGGATTAAGGGAAGCTTGATTCACTAGATGGTTGTAATCATCCTTTCCTATTATTAATATAGACTTGCAGTTGTGTTGTCTACTCAATCGTGTTTATGTTTTGATTCAGTTACATGATGCAATGCCATGGTTTATGACTAGCTTAGATGCATTTTAGTTGATATCCTTATGTATTACTATTTTGATTATCAAGGTTATATGTTGTAGTATTACTTCTTGTCTTGTCTATATGCCAGTGTTGATCTAGGAGCTAGCAAAGAGGTCTTCCACTCCAATACATTGTGTTCTCCAGCGAAACCACATCAAGATCTGAGGTAATCTCTCCCCTCTTGCTTGAATATCATTTCATTAATATGGATATGTACATGTTTCTTTGTCCGAGATGCAGCTAACCTGATCTATCTGCTAAGGATCCCGAGAAGATCCTTGAGAGCATTCTAACCACAACCACCCATGCATTAATCCCTATAGCACCAATTCATAGTCAATGCAACTTGATTGTGAGGTAAATGTTATAGTCCTTGTTAAGGTAAGGATTAATAAGGAATCTAATTTTGAGTAATGGTTTGACTATATTGATATTTACAAAGATGTGCATACTCTATCTTTTTTAGATTTGAATATTCTTAATCCCAACATTCTATTGATATCATTGAAAAAAATTAGGAAGTTAATTTACTACTATAGAACCACAAACTAGCTATATGTAATAAATTCTAAAGAAAACATATAAAGTCAATCATGTTAAAATAGATTGTAGACAAAATATTTAGAAAATGAATTATAATCCAGATACATTGTATATTTATACATGTTTAAATTAAAGTGAACAAATTTATTATTATTATTATTATTATGGTTAGTTACTTTGTAAATATGTGGGACTAATCTTTGTCTTGAGTAATTGTGACTCAAAGGCATATAAGATGTCAAAAACACCTATGGACGGTACCCAACCTAGACCATACGAACCCATACTCATGGTTAGATTTGTTCCCATGGGGTTTTGATCCAATGACCCTTTTACTATAAAGTGCCTTAACAGAACAACCTCTGCATAGGGATGGGCTTTCATTCACTTTCGTGTGCATGGCTCATGAGGCCATTTAATATAATCTCTCTAGTGCAACCACACATTTGACAACTACCTTGAGGTGGCCAATGGTTCCAATGGTAGAAAGGTCCTATCTTTCTACCATTAAATCCATACATATTGAACTTAAAATGATTAATTAAAAGCATACTAGCCTAATTATATAAATTAAACAGATGATAAATACCAATAGGAATCAATCCATAATAAGCATTAAAACTTATTGGAACTTACCACATGATACATCTCACATTGTTAAACTTAAAAAAAAAAAAATCATAAAAACACACTAAATTATATTTTTATTTTCATTTTTTTTTGTAAATCGATATTGGTACTACCTCATAACAACAAAATATCAGGGCACATCAATTAGATAACCATAGTTTAAAAAATGATCACTGTAGGCGGTTTCAATCTTCCATAAGGGGAAACTAGATATTTTAACTGCTTATTGCGGAAATAAACTATGTAAAATAAAACCATTTGTTTCCAAATATGCCTATCAACTAGTAAGTTGTAATACAAAAAACTACCATCAAGCATAACAAGAGTTCAGGATTCTAAAGATGTCACTGGAGAAGGGTCTTTGGTGCTGAGCCTTGGAGGAGCTAGAGTATCTACATACATTGGAGGTGGCTCTCTAAATGAGCTATCATGGCATCCATTCTTTCCAAGCATATTCAAGGATGATGTTGGGCACACTTAATATCATTCAAAGTAATGAAGATATCATATTTCTCCTCTTGTTTTTCTTTCAGAACCATATCGAGGACAATTTTCATCTGCTAGTTTATGGAAATGGATTTGAGGTACTATTTATGTCTTGCCCTAGTGTGGTTAGGTTTAGGAACTCAGTGAGCTACCTTCTTAAGAATATCTAAGTCTAAAAAATATTGACGATCCATAATAGCACAAGACTCTAGGTGACATATCTCATTGTATATTTCAAGAGGGACGACAAAGTGCAATATCTTTGCAGCTTTTTGCACCTGTTGCTACGCAATATTTCATGCTTATGGACCTCAGCCTCCATCTCCTCGGTGACTGCACATTCCTTGTTAAGGAATATGCACATGGGATGGAGAGACCAAGGGTTTAGACACTACACATCAAAGGAAAAGGGACAAAAACAAGGGAAAGCCAAATACATATAGGATTGAAAAGGTTACAACCAAAACTAAAGATGCCAACATTGGGTAGAGGTGAAGAGGAACAAAAGGGAAAAAGAGACAATACGTACATGATAAAGCTTCAGACTGCTAACAATAGACAACCATCCATGCAACCATAGCCTAACAAATATAGTGCTCCCAGTTGAACAAAAGTCAGCTAACACACAAAATAAGGAGATAAAAACAAATGTAAGAGACTTGGGAATTAACCTTGTATGTATGGCCCTCTTTGTCTTAATTACAATTTGTACTTAGGCTGAAGTTGATGAGATGATTCCTAACACAAATGAATCCAAACCCAGAGAGAAGCTTCTTGGCCAACAAACAACATCATGAAGATAACTAGCATTCAATTTTTTTCTTCCTCTTCGCACATGCAGCAGGCACCGAACTTTCCAAAACCCAGATACCAAACCGTTGCTTGACTAGGAAGGAACTACTACATGAATGATAAAATGCATCATTAGGCCCACTACAGAGAAAAGCATGAATGAATTCCCATGAAGAGTAGCTAGTTTGCCATGAACTAGCCCCTCGTTGCCAGCAACAACCTAAAAAAGTCCCACTTGTAGTAAGGGCTCTAGCGTCTTCCACCATAAATGTTGTAGAGGAAGAAAATTATAATAAGAGCAAAATGTCGGATGAAATCTTTCCATATTAAATGAGTGGTGAAAGCTTGCATGCTTGTGCATGAAGGGGCCTGGCCACACCATCCCCCTCGTAAATTATTTGCATGTCGGTGAGGGGTTGGGATCTTCCCTGCTCCCCCGCCCCCCCACCTCCTTCATATCCACCCAATTTGGGAATAATTTTATTTTCAATTATTATTATGATTATTATTAGTATTAAATAATAAAACCAATTAATAACCATGGATATTTACTGCCACTTTGCCTTGGAGATTCCTAATCTCTAAATATGTTTTGTTACAATACCATGGGCCAATACCATGACTTATCAATAACACATACCCAAAAAACCATAACTCACTTCATATGGCATTTTTTTTTAATTATTCAATTTAATTAAAAGGGCAAAAAGGACATAACTACTTTGGATATAAATCTTAACTTTTGATTTGTGTACACCACTAGAAATATTCTAGATTATTCGATGGAGGTTAAATGTCTAACATCTACTTAATAATTATTGACAATTTAAACTAAAATTATGAAACCCTATTAATAATTATTATTACTTTATTTAAAAAAAAATAAGTCAATTTTATTTTTTAGTTTGAACATAAGTCAATTTTAACTTAAACAATAATTATTATTATTTTTAACACAAAATGATTAAATATTTTTTTATCAACGGATATGCATTAGTATACATCCAGTTAAAATGGTTGACATATGAAAAAGATTAAAATAAGTTAAATTCAAATCTCTTTATATTAAATAGATAAAATTAAGATAGATATATTGTATATGTATATAGTAGCAAAAAGTACAATTATATAAATTAAATCATTGATAAATGTTAATAGGCATAGTTTAACTTATAGACAAAATGACCTTTTTCTAATTTTAATCAAAATACAAAAGGTTTTAAAAATTTGAGATTAAGTTGTTTAATCTATAGAATTTGAGAACCCCAAGGGTTTTTCATGGTGTTGAATCCATTTATGCATTCAAAAATGTATTTTAAACAACAAAAAATCACAATCTAGCTTGAGATTGTATCACTAGATTCCGGTAAAAAGTCCATTTCATCTATAAGTTAGACTATGCCATTTATAATAAGTGTCAAAGTACATACTTCATAGTACATGTCATGTTGCTGAAAAAAAATAAATATATTATATTATCTAAATTTAAATTTGTTTTTCCATTATGATGATTATTAATTATTAATAAATAATTATTAACAAATTAAACCTAACTATGGAGATTTACCTCCACTTTATTGTGGAGATTCTTAATCTGTAAATAGGCTATGCTACAATGCCATGGGCTAATACCATGACTTATCAATACTACATCACCAAAAGCAATAAATCACTTCATCTCACACTTGTCAATATGCCCTTTCTTTAATTAATCAATTTAATTAAAAGGACAAAAATGACATAACAACTTTGGAAATAAATCTCAACCTTTGATTTGTGTATACTACTATGATTATTCTAGAATATTACATGGAAGTTAAATCCCTACCATCCATTATTTCAAAATAAATACACCTATCAACCTAAATATTTAATGTTTAGTATTATTTTAGGATATTGTGAAATATACTATTACCTCCAATTGTAAAGACAAGTTGTGGGATGATAAGGAACTAGAGGGTAAAAAGAAAGATAAGATACTATAAGGAGGTGATCAACCCCACCCTTGATAACCAAAACTATCTCTTTGTGTTCACCAACACTAAGAAAAAAATTAACATTGCTAGGATGAGAACTAATTCTCATGAGCTTTGAAGTGAAACAAGACGGTGGTCTACTCCCAAGACTCCCTAGGATGATAAAATCTGTAAGATTTGCGATACCAAGAGAGTGAAAGATGAAAAACGCTTCATTTTAGACTGCTCGACTCTTATCACATCCGCTCTCAATTCCCTAACATCTGCCATAGTTCCAATCTTCTTGACTTATTAAGTCAACCCAACTATAGCGATTTTGGAGTGCTTCTTTCCCTTATTTTTTTATCATAGAAACAAGATTTTGAAGAATCACAATTTTATATATATATGTGTGTTTCATTTTCCATTAAACTAATTTGATCTTAATCCCGCATTCACTAAGTATCATGAGAGATCAAATCTCTTTTTAAAAAAATGCAAATTTTTTTAATCCTCTTTGTATATGATATCCATAATTAAAAATAAGCCTATACTAATTCAATATATATATATATAATATAACTTATTGAAAATTTAAATTATCTTGGGCATACCCCAGCTAGAAGACTAGCACCAATAGAAGACTAGCACAAATAAAAGAACTATTATAGAGTAATGTAGATATCGGATAAATTTACCTTGGGCATGACTATTAGACATTGTACATTGACTAAGCATCTTTCACCATAATGATAGTGGTTACTATTATGTAAGGGTTCATGTAAAGGATTAGTCCCCATTACATTCACACTATAAGTTTGGGTTTCTTGACCAACTACTGGAATATATATGTTTACTTGTCCCATTTCATATTAATCACAGTGATATGGACATCCACATCTATGGTCCACCAAAGAAAGAGGGAAGTTGAAAGTCTAGGTAAGGAATTGGGGAACTTGAAAGTGTGGGAAGGGATTGGGTAAGCATGCTTATCTACCCACTTCCCATCATTGATACCCAACCCAGCCCAACCCAACCCTTCCATCCCAAATCCCAAGAAAGAACAAAAATGGTTTCCTTGACTGTTTGTCTGCAGTTTTGTGTCAATTATATGTGCCTTAATGTCCACACGCACATGATTGCTCACATTTCTAGGCTGATCCATAACTTTGTCAGTTTTAGCCCATAACATGGCATATGAGGCCCATAACATGCCTTCACCTCAATCTTTGTCTGAGGGCAACCCATTCACAAACCCCCCTGCCCCCTTATACCGGAGGTTTAGCTGGCCCACTATCACTAAACAATTCCATTATCACTTTGGGTTTTGTTGGAAAATAAAAATAAAAGGCGTGGATGCATCCCTCATGATTGAAGCAAACGACAAAGCCTCTTCTCATCATCACCGCGTTTCTTACGTTAAAGAGAAAGTGGGTGAGTGATGGCTCCAAATCATGTCATACATTTAATTTGATCAATTCCTTCGAGATTGGTATCTTTATGGAGAAGGACCACGTTTTTTAAAATTCATTGGACATTTGTATTGATTTTATTTTTTCTATTGTCATGCAGGTAGAAAAGGACACGTTGAAAATATAAATGATTTAACATCATATCAACCTCATCATTATATCCATTAGCATCATTTTATAAAACTTAATTTTGAATTTTTTTCCATTTTTGTTTTGGAAAAGACCACATTAAAATATAAATTTGATGAATATTAAGACTTTATTAATCCTATTAATTAGTCAAAACTTAATTAACTCCATTATAAAAAAATTAAAATTAAAACATCATCATAAAAAATTAAAAGTAAAAAGAAATTTTAATTTTCTATTGAAAATGATTTCTACCGAAAATGATTTCTACCACTAAGTGTTTCTCATTCTTCAAAATATAGATCACAAAGCCCTGAATTTGAACATTATTAATATTAATCTCCATCACTAATTTTTAAATTTATTTGCTATTTAATTTTAACGAATTTTCTTTTATTTATTATTAATATTATAAAATTGTTATATATATAAGAATATCAAATTTAATTATTAAATATTTAAATAAAATTTAATTAAATAAATCGAGTTTATGTTTGCGCATACATTTAAATTATTTAATTAATTATATATATATATATATATATTATATATATATATATATATATATTTAATTCTCTTAAAATTAAGGAGTGATTGAACATCATTGTTATTCTTTTATCGTTATTTAAATTTTTTATATAATTGAATAAATTTTAATCTTATTTGTCTTTGTAGCAAAAAGCACTTGACAACAAAATATGAGGGAAATGTCGTCACCTAATATTACATTTAAAAATAATAAAATATACTAATAATAAAAACATTAATGTTAACCATAAATAAAATAATTCAATTTCCACTTTAATTTCACATCACTTTAATATAGAGAAATAAAATAATTAAAAGTGAAAAGTGAAAAGATTAATTTATTTTATTGTTTGAGGGAGATATGTAATGGTGTTGTGTACTGAGGCCACAATTTCGCCTAGATGACAAATTTCTTGTTGGAATCTAGTGAGAAAATATAAAAAAAATTGGCCTCTGGAGTGTTTGAATCACTTTCTTGATGGTGGAAATGGATCCAACACCATCAAGAACCCAAAGGCACCAAAAAATCCTAAAGCTTGACAGTTGTAACTAGGATTTCCAAAATTTTCAAATGGATTTTTTCAAAAATCTTGTTGGAATTTCCATTATTTTCCTAGCCAAATTGTGGCCTCATTAAACTACTCTAATATGGAATTCCTACTACTTAACATAGAGTTGATATATGTCCTCTAAAAATAATATTATCAATATTACATGATATGTAATTCATTGACTTGTAATGAAGTAATGTCGACCTTTTCTTAAGGGAGTTAGGCTCCCTCAGTTATAACAACATTGATCAAAATTATTACCATTTTACTACTACCCTTTGCACTACCATTAGCAAGTTCTCGAATGAGACTTCATATAAGAAAAATAATACAACTTCCAATCCTTGGTATGACAAGGACTGTAAAATTGCCAAGAAAGCAATCAGAGACACTCCTAATGAAATCATTAAGCTTTGAAATATAAATATATACAAATCTCTCATCAAAAGGAAAAAGAGGTCATATATTAATAACAGACAAGAGCATCTTCTCCACCTTTCTAATGTTATGCCCATAAAGTTTTGGCGGAATGTGCTTGATCATAAAACTGAATATAATCATTCTATCCCCTTAGAAAATTGGGACAACTATCTTAAGAATTATTATGACTCTCCAAACACCGTGGGCACCATCTTAAACACTCCTATTAAGGAAGATATATTTTCTCTGGAAGACGTTGAGTCTGGGATTAATAAGCTCTCTAATGCGAAAGCTAAAGATATTGAAGGATATCAATCTAATACTTTGAAATGGGAAGATCTATCTTCATTCCTCATCTCCACAAACTTCTCAATTTGGCAGTAAAGCATGGCATCCCTAAGCTTTAGACGCAAAGCCTTATTGTGTCTATCTTTAAAAATGGGACAAAAACATTCCCTCTAACTACAGTAACATTATGATTATCCACATCCTAGCCAAGCTATATGGGCTCATTTTGGAAAAGAAACTTAGCCTTTGGATCGAAAACCATAGTAAAAGAGCTAAAGGGAGGAGACATCACTTGACTATCAACCATCTTGTCACTCTCAGGAACATTGCAGAGGAATGTCACAATAGTAAATTTGATCTATTATGTTGTTTTGTGGACTTTAGAAAAGCTTTCGACATTGTTCCTCGAGATAAGCTCTGGGAGAGACTTGAAGAGATCATGGTTCCTCATGAACTAAGGATTGTTGTGATCCACCTCTATGATAATATCATTTCTAAGCTTATGAACAACGAAGGGTGGTCTAAAGATATTAAATGCCATATCAGGGTTAAGCAAGGGAGTCCCCTGCCCCCTACCCTTTTTAGCATTTACATCGATAAGCTAGAGGAGTGTCTGGAAAATCTAGGTTGCAAGGGCACTAAGCTTGCTAGTATAATCATTACTCTTCTCCTTTATGTTGATGATATCATTCTTCTTGCAAAAATCCATGATGACCTAGACAAGCAACTTAAGACTCTCCAGGTCTACTGCTCCAAGATGGGTATGATAGTTAATACCAGCAAGACTAAAGTCATGATCATTAAATCAAAAAATATCACCCATGGTAGTTTCGTCTATGATAACCATTGCATAAAGCAGGTTTCTTCTTATAGATATTTGGGTATTGACTTTCCTCATCAGCTCAATTGGAATTATAGCATCGAGAAAAGGATTATTGGCGGTTGGAAAGCTTATTATGAGCTTGAAAACAATTGTAAGTCAGTTGATCTTTGCATTTGGAGTAAAAAAGGGTTCCTCTTTGAGACTCTCGTCACCCATGTTGTCTTATACGGATGTGAAGTTTGGGGTTTCAATATATCAAGAGAGTCATGGGGAAAGATTGAGATGATTCAAAAGCAATTCATAACCTACAATCTCAAGATCAAGGGAAATACTCCCTATCCTATCCTCTTGATTGAAGTTGGCATATCCCCCATTGAAAGTATGACTATTCTTAGATATCTAATGTATAATAAGAATCTTTACAACATGGAATCCAAGAGGCTCCCAAAAACTTCTTCTAACTTTAGTCAAAATCCCCACCTTTGCCTCAAGCGTGGGTGGCATAATGATGTCTAGTCTTGGCTCAACGATTGGGGGATTAAGGAGGAAATCATCATGGGAAGCAAGGATATGTCAAAGATACTATCATCTCTAATTTTAATGACAATTTGTGGATTGATAAGGAGCTAGAGGGTAAAAGGAAGCTAAGATACTATAAGGAGGTGATCAACCCCACCCTCGATAATGAGAATTATCTCTCTGTGCTGACCAACACTAAGAAAAAAAATCAACATCGCTAGGATAAGAACTAATTCTCATGATCTTCAAAGTGAAACTGGGTGGTGGTCTACTCCCAAGACTCCCTAGGATGATAGAACCTATCATATTTGCGATACTAAGAGGGTGGAAGATGAAAAGCATTTCCTTTTAGACTGCCCAACTCTTATTCACATCCCCTCTCAATTCCCTAACATCTGCCACACTTCCAATCTTCTTGACTTATTAAGTCAGCCCAACTATAGCGATTTTGGAGCAATTCTTTCCCTTCTTTTTGACCATAGAAACAATACTTTGAAGAATCACAATTAGATTATTTTTCTTTCGTTGTGGCCCGATAGACGACATTCGTATTAGGGGACGTTAATCATCATCATCAATATTTAAGGCAAAAATATGTTAATAATAAAAAATATTTTAATGTTAACCATAAAAAAATATATTTAAATATCCATTTAAAAGTATAGAACTTTATAACTATATAGAGAAAAATAAAGTAATTAGATTTTATTTATTTATTTATTTATTTAATATTTATATTTATTTTTTTCATTATAGAGGAGATGTGTAATTTATTCCCTTCTTAATATGGAGTTGATATGTAACATTTAAAAAAATATTAATAACAGTTATTTTCTTAATGCAGATTATAAATCAATATTTAAATAATATGCATGTTGAGTAAAAGAGTTTAACATCACAAACACACATACACATTATATTTAATTCAAAATATGAAGGAGATTTTTAATTTCTTCAATGTAAAATATGAACTTGACATTGAAAGAACACACACGCACACACACACACACACACACATATATAGACAGAGATATATTTTCTACTTTCGAAGGGGGCATGTATTAACATTTTAATGTGGAGAATGTCAATCATGAATAAAATATTTCAATGTCAACCATGTATGTATTGTATAAAACAAGTGAAAATAAAAAAAATATTTTATTAATATGTTTCTCAAAACTAGCATAGATTTATCTTAACTCTAGATTTACAAGAGTCGAGAGAAATCAAATCTTTCGAGATGCAACCTTTCCTCAAGTTTTTAACTCAAAAAGAGATTTGCATCTTGAAAATTTGTATCCCTCTCTGAGCTTGGTAGATCTAGAGTTAAGATGGATCTATGTTGGTATGTACTATAATCATTACCTTTAAATCTTCAATCTTTTGATTATATTAATTTCATAAATTTAAATTAATTATAGTATATTTATGTAACTTTGTGAAATATTTTATTTTTATAGATGTTGGGCAGTGGATCCCCCCCACAGCATGTTTTTGGGGCTTGAAGCCTGAATTTTGGTCTAGTGTAATGTAAAGACCCCGCGAAATGCAGGCACGAAGCGCAAGATTCTAGGGTTGTCTGCCCTAAGATAATGTAATTTAATGTAAAGTGTGTCGGCCTACCCATGGTCCGATTGTATAAATAGAGCAAGGCTCTAAGTGTAAAGTTAGTCATATGGTTTATGGATGATGAAGTAGCTCTGAATCTATAAGTCTGAGTCGTGGGTTGTAGAAGTAGTAAGAGGCTCTGCAACTGAGTGCGCAGAGGCCTAGTAGAGTCCGTAGCTGACTGCACGGACCCCTGTAGCTGAGTGCGCCAGGCAGAGTTGGGATTGTACTTGGACAGAGAATTAATAAAAGATAAGTTGATTCTGAAATACTGTGTGTCTATGCTTCTGTTATATTTATGCATCTCTTTACAGTTTTATGATTGCGTGCACTTGTTATGAATGTTGAATGATTAATGAGAATATTGGGCCCACACAATTAAGTAAGATCTATAATAATAGCATCGTAAAGATAAAGGATCTAGACAACACCTCTTCGCGTTCTTTACCGAGATGCGCAGAAGCAGTTTCACAAGTTGTGAAGGGCAGACGGATGCGCAAAGCAATGCAAGTGCGCAGATTCAGTTTGCGAACTTCTTAGATTTCGTCAAGACATCCCTAGGGTGCGGAAACCTAGTTCTAGCACCCTCCCATACTACCTCGGGTGAGACCTCAGTCCGCACACCGCGGACTGTTGCCGAAAGGACCAGTAATTTCAAGATTTGTTTGGCTAAATCACTTTTGAACTTGGGTCAGGCCCCACATAGCCAACAAATGGTTCCGTTGTTGGGACCGGGATTTGCCTAAGGGATGTTTGATGTCATGCCATTAGAACCCAACAAAGAAGGAAATTGAAGAGTGGTTGGACAAGAAAATTCATGAGTTTGTGACATATGAAAACCGAACTCTGCAAGTATCCGAGAAAAAGTCGCTGGATCGATACATGTATACGGAAATCCACGAGATCTTCTTTGCATCCTTTCCTTCTGAATTGTACGAGTGGATCACAAGGTTAGCTAATAGCCAAGGAAGGTGTAAGCTCGACCAACCGATAGTGTGGATCCGGAATTAGTGCACCGAGTAGAGGCATCAGAAGATAATATCGCGTGAGTTGTGGACCATTGGCTCGACTGGATTATAGGGGGATTTATCACTGAGTTTACGATAGACATGACCATAAGCTACAATGAAGCAGAACGACGTTTCCTCAAGGGACCGTGAGGTAAGTACATTAAATCTTTGAATACCTGGATTAAGATGTTGTTATGTGAAAAACGGGTTATGCGAATACATTAATGCTTGAAACGACGTAGAGCGAAAAGATCTACAAATGTAGTGGGCAATTAGGAAATAGTCCCTTAATATCACCTTCACGAGAGAGTGAGGAAGAGCTCACTCGGGTCTCTCCAAGAAGTACAATCAGTTTGATAAGGCAACGCATTCCGTAGTTACGATCTCCACCCACGCCACCACTCGTTTCACCTCCCTCACCTCCATCTCCACCCACTCCACCTCCACCACCCCCGCAGTTCAGCATGGCGAGCATGATCAAGCTACCCGTATTCAGAGGAGTAGGGATGAGGATCTGGACCAATTCTAGTTCGTGGTGAGAGAAGTATCGGAAGCACAAGGGATCATGGATGACAACATTAAAAAGGATACATTGGTGAGCGCGTTGCAAGATTGCACGTTGAGATGGTATATCAAGCATTCCAATGATCACCCAAATGTAGGAATAGCATAGATCCAGAATTCCCTGAACAGAGAATTTAGCCGGGCGAAATCAGAGACACAGTCAATCATTGGATTCAAAGAGATCACGATGCTTCCAAGCAAGACCCCTTGGGATTTGGATCAGTGACTGAAGAGTATAATCCGCGAGGCTAATATGACACTCGTGGATGCACATCATTGCGCATGGTTTGTGGCATCTCTAACACCGCACTTGAGGACGGTGCTGTCGCAACAGAAACTTTCTACCCAAGCTGAAGCATTAGAAATGGCGACGAGGTTGCATGAGACAATGATACAAGATCCGGAGCTAGGAGTTCAACAAATCCACACACAATTACAAAATATCTTCTTGGAAATGTAGAGCTTAAAGCAAAATAGGGGACCATGGCCAGAGGTGCGCGAGGAAGTATGGTGCATAAATTGCAAGGGTTAGAGCCATGAAAAGGATCACAATCTAATATTCGCGAACTACTTAGCAGGAGTGGGGCCAATCCCATTGAGACCAGAGGCATAGGAAGGGCCGAGTGTGACAGTCGCATTATGTTGTGCGATCTATCATATAGGAGGAAAGCACATGACAGATAATTGTCATTTGTTGTAGAAGTATACAGAGACTCACCAGCAGTTGTTTTGTAATTTCTACAGGTCAGTAGGCCATGATGAGCGTACTTGTCACAGCTACGAGCTAATGATGGATCGAACCCTAGCATATAGGATGCAGACAAAAACGCGAGCCCTTGTCCCAGCTGCGGGGATGGCGCACACTGGGTTTTTGGGGCGAGGTTGAGGATGAGGAGGAATGGGGCCAAGAAGGGGCCACAACCAGTTAATTTGTTACAATTGCAGAGGACCATGGCACTACGCTTGCAATTGTACCAACCCGATGAGAGTATCTTTTTTGTACTATGCTCAGTTTGATCATGAAATGGTAGATTATCCTACACTGATTGTACAGATGCGCGACAAATGGGTACTCCAGCCTACTCTGACTCAAAATATTCAAATGATGAGGTTTGAACCGCGCGAAGAGGACCCAAATGTGAACATAGTGCTCAGAAGTGGTGCAACTACAGGGGAAGATAAGGGGAAGTAGCCCAAGGAAGATACATGGGTTTGCAAGGCTCCTACAAAGGAACCTGAGTTTGACGTAGAACGCACAAAGGAGACGTTCATGGAAGCTAAGAAGAGCTTCGCGGAGGTCTCCACTTCAGGTAGTAAGGATCAACTAGAGACAGGGATGGATCCTTCTATGGTTACTACCTTTTTGGAGACGTGCAGGAAACTCCTACACAACAGTAAGGCAGTTAAGGGACTACAGGAGTTTATCACTAGGTGCACAGGGTCAGGGGAACTACGCGTAGTCCGGAAACTGGGAAAGCATGCATTGCGCATCGGTAGGGAAATGAGATTGACAGCGCAAATTGAGGAGTATGAAATGGATCAAGTAATCCTAGACCTGGGTTCGGACGTGAATGTGGTACCAAAGTAGACATAGGAATGCATGGGAAGGCCCGTGTTACACTGGTCCCCTATTCAATTACAAATGGTGAACCAACAAAAGATTTTTCCCATGGGGAGGTTGCAAGGAGTAACAATTGATATCGAAGGCGCGAGCACACAGACGGACTGTGAAGTAATAGACATTGTTGATGACAACAATCCTTATCTGCGTTGCTAGGAATATACTGGGCCACTGATATGAATGGAGACATCAATCTAAAAAAGAGGAAAATGATATTCGATAAAATGTCCCTACGCGTAGTAGTTCCACTAGACCCAGCTGAAGGAGCATGCTACACTAAACCAGTGCGTGACGATGAAAGTGATGATGAGTTGGATTGTATTTACCAGATAACTGTGTGAGACCAGGAGTGAGTGAACCCAACTACATATGGGGGAATCTCGTGGGAATGTGACAGCTCCTGTACTTTGGATTCAGACGAAGAAGTAGAATGCTGGCAGAACCAGTTGCATAAAGTGACAATGCTGAATTGCAACATGATGATCAGTTCACTGCGTTGCATGATAACAGAGGCAAGGGAACTGCCAACATATGATGGGGTAACAACGGTGGATGAATTCCTGGACCAATTTGAAAGTGCAGTACTGGAACGGTAGTGGTACGGTGCGTTGGAATGGGTGCTGCGAGCAACACCTGCACGATGGTGGAGTACACATTAGAAGACCATTGGAAACTGGTGTGAATGTAGAAGACGGATGCACTTGCAGTTTGGAAGCCCCCAGCGTCGAATGAGAGCTGGGCAGCCAGGACAAAGCAGCTTGAACGCCCACCTGGGTTGATGGGTGCAGACATGTGCTATGCAAGCACATCCTAGACTAAGGATCGAAAATTAGAACTAGATGTGGTAGCAGGAAAAGTGGCACACACCACAAATATTCCATGATGGAGCATTCAAAAAGCTATGTGGAATCATGAACAGAGTTCACTAGGTGAGACGCACTGACTGGGACCTGCACATACTAGCTGTTTGATGGGCCTATAGGTCCATGCACAAGAACTTGAGCATGAGAATGATTTCGAAGATGACGAGCAGAGTCGAGGTCGTAGCTTTGGAAAAGAATCATCATGCAATAACTCCCATAATTGGGACAACGCGCGAGGACTAGAGCGAAAAGATTATGCACCCGAGCAATGACGAACATATGCAGATTCAAGAAGCCATTCGGCAAGGGAACCTTGAGCTTCGCGAACTCGAAGAAGATCAGGTATGACTAAGGCATCAAAGCATGTTAATGGACACAGATATTAGAAAATTGGAAACCAAAATCGCACAAGCATTATGTGTCGACAGAAGGATAGGACAACGTATGGGCAGCCTTACCACCGCACTAGAAGATTGTCGGTGAGAATTTCTAGCTATACTAGCATGGCTGCGACCACACCTTATTAGACAAAGTAACCAGGGAAGTGCACCACATAAGGAAGAACGTGAGGTGTTAACTGGAACGAGGGTAACTAAGGAAGGCCCGCGGACCGGGTTGGAAGGTGACTTGAAGCCTTGCACTAGTGGTGTGACCACCTGACTATCCGTAGGAAGCACAGTCTTAGCCCTCCAAGTAGTTGAAAGAGAGCGCGGGACTATAAAAGTGCCTGTATGGGAGCTACGCGACACGGAAACTGCGCGTAGGGTCAGTATGACACACGAGTCGTTTTCGCTCACAAGGGGCTGCACTGCCGCGCAGGTAGGCTGGAAAGTGACCATTGGTGTCACTGTTCGTGAAAAGATGTCCATTTTAAGGCAACGAGGAGCGGACGAGGGGAAATTAAGAAACAAAGTTAGAACTAGATTTGGGACTATCTGCTGCCAATATTGCATTAATGAGCCGAATATGGGGGGAACGGTCGAATTTGAATTCAAAAGGGCCTATAAATCATAGGTGGCTCTCCACCGAACAACCCTTGGTGTTTGTAGAATTTAGTTGTTGCACTATTAATTGGGTATGAACCTGAAAAATTTGGAGGCTGTGAGAGCAAGTCCATGGTTTGAAACATTGCCGAAGGAGACACAGGATTCCCTTATCAGAATGATGTCAACAACCAAGGGAGTTGTGCAGAGCTCTATGCCACCAGTAGGGGATGCACTAGAAATCCATAAATCACCTTGGAAGTCGAGGCCCAGAAAGGATCCACAAGCACCAGGACCATTCTGTATGTCTCCGCAAAATCCGTGGTTCGGTAAACTATCTATGGAAGATAAGGGCAAGATGGTTAATATTGAGACAAATGATGAGGAGGATCTTCAGGCCTTTGTAGAAGAAATTGAACCAGATGAATAAGTGGAGGAATACATTCAACCAGTGTGCACTGAAGCATGTCGAACTGTGAAGTCTTGGAAGAGAGGCTCGCGCAATTGGAAGAACTCAAGGAAGAACGGTTTCTGGCAGGATTCCATCAGCAGGTACATGAAAAACATGAGAAAGCCTAGGATGATCACCATATCAAGTTGTGCACATTCAAGGTAAAAAATTTAGTGTTGTTGTATGACAGCAAGTTTGAAAAATTTCCTGGAAAATTCAAAATGCATTAGTTAGGACCATATATGGTAAAAGAAGTGACAGACGTAGGCGTGGTCTTGCTAGTCAAACATAATCGAGAACCCTTCCCAAGAAGATTAAATTGCAGTCGCCTGAAGCCCTACATGGGTGGGCTGGCTGTTTGACTAACCGACCAAAGCATAATATTCACGGCTGGAGAAGTCTAACAAAGGTGTGGGACTATAAACACAGGTGCTAGTAGCCGACATCAAAGTAGAGAATCAAGTTAGACATAGATGATTCATAAGCAGAAATGGGGCAGATCCAGAGGACGACAAAGAAGTGCGCTACGAATCTTTGCACAGCACAGGCATAGTTGGATGGACTTCACACAAAGATCGCCACACCATTAGAGTGACTCGGACGAGTCATGATGATTGTGTTGGGGGCCCATTGGGTAGTGAATCCCCCCATAGCCGATTTTTGGGGCTTGAAGCCTGAATTTTTGTAAAAGTGTAATGGAAAGACCCCGTGAAATGTGGGCATGGAGCGTAAGAGTCTAGGGTTGTCCGCCCTAAGATAATGTAATTTAATGTAAAGTGTGTCGGCCTACCCATGGTCTGCGAACCATGGGATTCTATAAATAGAGCAAGGCTCTAAGTGTTAAGTTAGTCATATGGTTTTTGGATGATGAATTAGCTCTGAGTTTGTAAGTCCGAGTCGTGGGTTGTAGTAGTAGTAAGAGGCTCTGCCGCTGAGTGTGCAGAGGCCTAGTAGAGTCTGCAGCTGAGTGCGCAGGGTGGAGTTGGGATTGTACTTGGACAAAGAATTAATAAAAGATAAGTTGATTCTGAAATACTATGTGTCTATGCTTCTGTTATATTTATGCATCTCTTTACAGTTTTATGATTGTGCACACTTATCATGAATGTTGAATGATTAATGAGAATATTGGGCCCACACAATTAAGTAAGATCTATAATAATAGCACCGTAAGGATAAAGGATCTAGACAACACCTCTTCGTGTTATTTACTGAGCTGCGTGAAAGCAGTTGCACAAGTTGCAAAGAGCAGATGGCTGCGCAGAGCATCGCAAGCGCATAGGTTTGGTTCGCGAACTTTGTAGATTTCATCAAGACATCCCTAGGGTGCGAAAACCTAGTTCTAGCACCCTTCCATACTACCTCAGGTGAGACCTTAGTCCACACATCATGGATTGTTGCCGAAAGGGTCGGTAGTTTCGAGATTTGTTTGGCTAAATCACTTCTGAACCTGGGTCAAGCCCCACGTAGCCAACAATAGATTTAATATAAAAATTATGCATTTATTTAAAAATTTATTAAAAATTTATTTATTATTAACATTTTAAAACTTTTTTTCCTCTATGGGGGTGCATATCGATGTACAAAAAGCATGGAGGGGACCCCACCACAAGCCCCCACTTGGAAATACCCCTAGGTCATGCGTGGCATAAAAGCATTGTATTACCTGTGCATAACAAACATTCTAGAGCGGGCATGATAAATATATCATTTGGTCTGGAGCTTCATGTAGAGTTTTTTCAATTATGGTATGGGCATGCGGGGAACATAAGATTTCGAATGGGTTATAGTGTAGGGTGGCTTCTTTTCAAGCCCAACTCCTGTTCCTTTATTCGAGAAGGTTTCAATGTATTTTTAGCCTAACCCTCGTGGTGGTGTTCATGTGTTACTGTGTCTGTCGGTTGCATGTGTTTGGGACCTCGGGAAGAGGGTTCTCCCCTGGGCCTTCCTCTAAATCTACATGCCATGGTTAGGATGGCTTAGGTGGGTCTTGTGGACGAAGGAGAATCGGCAGGGCACCACTTTTTCTCCATGCTCCCTAGTACACATGTTTAGCTTGGTTTCTTAGTTTGTTTATGTCTTTCTTAATTGTGAGGTAGTTTGTTTCTTTGCTCGATTCGAATGTATACAATTGGTGCCTATAATTGTATGCAGTGTTGGTTCTTGGGGGTTCCAAAAGTGTAGGGGTGAATTTGTTTCATCTTTCAACATTTGGGATAGAGGGATTTGGTTTGGGGTTTGTTGGTTGGTATCTTGCACAATTTACTTATTTTGGGTAGCAAAGGAGGCTCAATTTCCTATACCTTGGCTTCAATTTTTCAAAGAATCTTGGTGGTTGGGTGGTGGTTGAATTTCAGGAGTTAATACGTAGGGGGTGTGTAGCTAGGTGGAGCCTTTAGAGAGAGGTTGTGTCATTGCTAGCTTGGTTTGGTATACTTTAGCATTGTTCGTTGGTCTGGACAAGTTACTAGTCCAACAAGGTGCAGGGGTAGAATGTGTATGATTTTGGGTTTTTGTAGGGGTCGGGCTAACATCTTGAATTATTAAATACCGGTTTACAAAGCCCTTCATCAGTCCCATGCAATGACAATGAGGCAAGTCTCATTGAGGGGTTGGGCCATGGGGCCAGAGGGTGGAGCACAAGCCGTAAAACCAAGATTTGGGTGAGGAGCTAGATCTGGATCTAACTCAGTATCCTGGTAGAATCGAGTTAGCTCCCCCCTTTTACATACTTAATAACTGTCTTCAACATGTAATCTTACTCATGGAATAGTTGGGGCATGACCATCATGATGACAAAAATGTAGTCATCAACTTCATGAATGAGTTTCAACAAAATTAGTGGCACATGCAAGATTGGTTGGTCAGTCTGTGATGGGGACAATGACACATATATGAGAAGTTGGATCATTCGTAAGGATGGAGAAGCATGTACATTACGACTTCATCCCTCCTTCATCTCCAGGCACTAAGTTGGACTATCCAGCTCTGGTAAACGCTTTTGATCCAGGATGATCTTTGGTTGCATGAAGATCCTTGGGACATTTTGGTTATGTTGGGCTATCAATATGCATTTTACTAGTTTCTATGATCTCCTAGTTTTAGGGTTATGCTATTATATTCTAGCCAACAAATCTAGTAGGAGTGAGGCCAAAAGAAATTTTCTTATATGCTCATCATGATGTAATTATAATCTAAACTAATAGAAAAAAAATTACAAATAAAAACATTTTTAACTTTCCGTATAAAGTTCTACTATATTTGTGTTATTATATTATTAAGGATTCCTAGTTGTGTTCATTTGACCCTCTAATTATCCCCAACTATTGATTGTTTGATGACACCATTGTCCTAATGATCTGATTGTCTTCCACCCATCTCTTGTAGTTGATCTTTTCAAGAGAATTATAGGAGAAGAGTATAAACCTCAACGTTGTTTAATTTTCACATACAAAGGACATCACATACACCATTCATCAAAACGGGAGGATAGTGGCCTAGGAATCTCTTTTCTATCTCTTAATGTCTTTGAATGGTTGATGAGTTTATCTATACAATATTCATTCATGTGTTACAAATTTAGTTGAAGTGTATGGATTCATGTTGTTTTACACCATGGATTGATTTCAATCAATTCGTGGTGTAAAACACAAACGTTGGTCTTGTATGATATTTAATAGTTTGTACCATCTAATGTAATGTCTTTGAAAGGAAGAAATACATGTTTATTAGTCATTGGAATTGAAGATGCATCGAGAGTTTGAGGTGCTACCAAAAGATGATATTACATTGACCCTCATAAGTGATATTTTGTTTTGTACAAAATAGACAACACCCCACCATGGTGAAGGTAAATATATCTGTCAAAATCTCTACCTTTCTTACTACTATTTTGTTCCCCTGTAGAAAGTCTCCTTTGACATCTAGGAGTGTTGTTTTCATGAAAAAAATTGTTTCCCAAACTGTAGTAACCTTGTGACTATGGTCAACACCTTTTCTTTACTTCTAAGCCCCATTACCTCTATTTAGGTATATTGTATATTCTATGCACATTCCAACATAATTCCATCATTAAATCCTTGTAGCTCTTCAAAATATATCATCCAACCTATAGTTTGTAAAATATGCCATGCCTCCTCATATGCCCCCAACATCAGTACTTCTATAATTTCATGGTGGATTAATGATAATATGAGGAGCAACACTATGATTAAATTGGTTTCAATAGAAGGCACATGACTGTTCAATTTGCAGGAAGGTAACAACCTCAATTACAAAATTTTAAATGAAAGAACAATGGGAAATGAAGGTTGTTAAGGAAAAAAAAGGAATTAATTATATGGATTAACATGAAATCTTGGTGAAGTGGTAGGAAATGATAGCCTTTCCCCAACTAAAATGATGACTATTCATAACTAATGGATGATGGAAGTAGTGAGTGGTTGGGTAAATTATATCGAAAAGTATGTTAATTTAATAAAAAATCACTTTCAACTTGAGAAAATTATACCTTAGTCACTTACCCACATGAAAATGTGATGATTTGAGTCATGTGGAAAACTATAGAAATATGTGATGAAGGAAAACAATGGCAGAGTTACAACATGCTAGTATTGCAGCAAAATATGTAGTGTTGCATCCAAGGTGCAAATATCTAGTGTTGCAACAAAGGCATGCAAGGTTTTGGTGTTGCAACAGAGGCTTGTTATTGTAGCAAAGGTGTGCAATATTTTGGTGTTATAGTATCATGTTGATGAATGTTGGAACCCGCATTTCAAAAAATATTAATGATACTTTTTTTTTTAACATGTTCCATCTGCAAGGATGTTAGTTTATAAATGAAACTTATCTAGTTATGCCATAGGGTTTTTACAATTAGATTATTATCATTTTATTATTATTTTTCACATAAGGATCATTTTTATATGCTATCAAGTGGAGATCCTTCTATATGAACAATCTCAATATCATTATTAGACAATTCAATGCTAATATTCTTCATAAAGGCATCTTTGGATTACAACTTTCTATATAGTTGAAGTCTATGTCCATTAAAAATTAATGGAGTTCTAACCTCATAAATTGTACAAAATTTTCACAGAATAATTATCATACATAGTGTCAATTTCATGAGGTCATATCCATTAGGTATAGAACTTACCTTTAAAATCTTTGAATTTGGGGTAGAATAGTAAAGCCTAGTCTCCAACTTGGAATTTTTTTTCTTGTTTATGAACTTGTCTTGCCATTTATTGATTTTTGGTTAGATGATGGATGTATGATGTGAGGATACTTGATGAATTTCATCCAATTCACTAATTGGACAAAGATTTTGTTGTTTCATTTTAGATAGGCTCATGCCTAATAGTAATGTAGTTTCATACACAAGCTCATAAAGAGTACACATTATGGTGTTTCACCATGGGGTTTCATATTCCCATAAGGTTTCTAGAAGATTATTTGCCAAATATTTGATGTGATGTTGTAAAATCTTGGTCATAATAGCTTGAAGAATTATTTTACATCACCTCCACTTGTTTGTTAGGTTGTAGGTGGTAAGGCATGGTTATCATCTTTAGACTTGATAGAGCTCTATGATATTTCTAATGTGCTTTGATGTGAACTAGGATCCTCCATCTATAGTTATTGGAAGTGATTTTATTCCATCCATTTGATGACATAATATATACACATAAGGATGTAATAGTTCTGTTGATGTGGAAGATTGACCGTTCCCACAAAATCTAGGGACAACTTTTCAAATGGTTTTACCATAATCTATTTTGAAGAGGCATCTCATCAGAATGAACTAGATTTTCCACACATTCGTATCTAGCATATAATTTCATATATTCTTTGGAATTGCAAAATATGGTGGGACAATAGTACTGAGGATGGAGTACTTTGTAGCCAATCCTCTTATCAACAAAGTGTCCACCATAAGGTCCATCATGACAAGTTTTTATAATGTCATAATTTGATCTTCTTAAGCATAGTCTTGAATGATGAGGTTTCACCCTTGACCTATGAATACTTGCTACTCTTTTTAAAAATACTTTCTCATTATTTAGGTGAGAGATGTGGTGGTATCTTCCTTGTAACCAAATAATTAGCAACATATACAAACCATAGTGTGTTAGTAGATACTATAAAAGATGCTCATAACTTGAAAAGTGTCCCCAACTAGAAATGCAACCTTATATATTGTAAGCATGGAGAGAAATTCGGCCACAACATTATCTTTCCAAAGTCGATCAATGATTATGATGTCAAATTATTATAATAATAACAACCATCTAGCCACTATACCAATAGTATCAGGCTTAATCATTAAATATTTGATTGTAGAGTGACTAGTATGTAAAATTATAGAGTATTGAGTTATATAATGTCAGAACTCATTTATGGCATGAGTAATAGCAAGAAACACTTTTCCTCTTATATTATAATTTAATTCAAAAAGAGTGAGATTCTCACTAATGAAGTATATTACATAGGATTGATTATTTTCTTGTTGTTTAATTACAACCCCAATGGAAGTGTCCAAGGAATCTGTGGATATGTGAATTGGTATGGACCAATTTGGTCATCTCAATATAGGTTCCTTATGTGATAGCCCTGGTACTTTCTTTCCTAATTTTTTGTAATGTAATAATGTAATGGTCTGAACTGTGGGACCACAGTCCCATGATATAAGAGGGAAGAGGAAAGATGAACCCATGTGGGATTAGTTGGCACCATAAATTAATTTTATGGTGAAAATAATGAAAAATAAAAGAAGAGGAAGAGTCCAAAAGGAACATGAAGAGACCCCTAGGGAAATAATAAAAAGGAAAATGCACAACAATATGGGGTTGGACCTCTTCTTGGTGGAGCTCATGAGAAAAGTTAGAATAAGCTATGAGCCGAGGGAATGGGATTTCATTGAGAGGAAGAAGTGTAATCAAGAGAGCAAGAGGAAAAGGGGATTGAGTGCTTGTTGTGGGTTGATAAACCACTCATGGAATGCTTGAAACAACTGATAAACCACTCAAGGTGCTTGTTAGGGCTAGTAAAACACATGTAAATGGGTGCTTGCTATGGGTTGATAGATCACTCTTAGAGTGCTTAACGTAGTTGATAAACCACCCTTACCATGAATTTTGTTGTGCTTGATTAGCTAATAAACCACCACTTCCATAATTTCCCATCCTTTGTGTCCTAAAAATGGCTTTCTACAAAGGTTCCTAAGAAATAAATTCTCCTTAGATCACGGATATGGCTTGGGGGTGATTGCTGTAAGTAATCTTGGCTATATTAGGTCTATGGTTGGGTGGAAAAGAAGTCCCATCTTCAATTTTATTTCTTTTTTGAATTGTAAATGAAATGATTTGATTTGTGAGATGTAAATTTAAATAAAATTATTTGTAATATCTTGCATTATATTATTTCATGAGTCTTTCTAACTAAATTTATTGAATATTTTATCATTTTGTTTATGAGCCCTTGCCATGCAACCATGTGGTTCATGCTTGAAATTCTTGTCCTTAAGAATGAAATTCTTGTCCTTAAGAATGAAATTCTTGTAGGATTATAATAATGTTGATTACATGCCTATATATATGGTTTAAGCTTATAATAGGATTGTAAAGAGGGATTCCTTATTATTTCATAGAAAGTTGATTTCTTAGTGACCTTCTTGGTACCGTATGTTTTCTACCTATATTTATAAGCTTGCTACACAACTGTTTTCTCAAAGGAAACTTGTAGATCTCATAGCCAAGTTCAATCTATTCTTGGCATGACCTGAGGGACTAAAAGGATCCAAGAGATTGGATCCACAAGTCCCTAGCCTGAATGGACAAGTCCCTCGACTATATGGACAAGTCCTTGAACCTTGCCTTGTATTTTTATTATCAAGAACCTTGAGATGGTATTCTTCTAGGAAGCTTAGGAGGGATAACACTATAACATACTTCATAAAGTTATAAAGTCGGTGATCAAGCTTTGGCACGAGTCTAGACATTTGTAGACCTTCCATGGTTGACACATAGTTGATCTCTTCATAAAAGGCTTTGTGTGGGTTTTATACAACCCGAGTATCAGATAAAAGCACAGTGGCTCGATCAAGTATATGTAAATGCGTGCATAGGAGGAATTTCTTATCCTATGTTAGTCCAAAAGCATTTCATTGCTATGGAAGATAACACACAGGAGGATCTTTCCTATGGATCCTTATCATTAATAAGCTCCCTCGCTTCAATCCCCATGTCTAGGCATACAACCATGGGTTAAAACCTGGAGTGAATTCCCACATAAATAATTGGCAAGATCAAGCTAGAGAAATCAATGGCCAAAGGGAAAAACAAGATAACATAAGCTCCAAGGCTACTATCCCATAAGTCCACAAGAATTCACGCAATAGGTAGAGCCGGGTTGACTCAGTGTTAGGCTACTGTGGTAGGAGCGAGGCCACGAGAGTAGCTAAGAGTGGGTGTAATACAATGGACCAATTAGGATATATAGTCATATAAGAGGAGAGAACCACCAAGGCATGTAAGCCTAGATACTATTCCCTGGAAGCACAAAGTGGGTCATGCAGTGGAAAAGAGTGGGGTGACATAAGCTTAGGATATGGTGGCATACATTTAAGCCTGAAATTTTAACCATTGGTGGGAGGGAGGGCCACCTTACAGGTCATTTCAGAAGGCCACCCCAACAAAAAAAATTGAATGCACAAATGGAATGGGTCGGCTAATAGAGCCCGGGTAACAAAAATGTTGCTGGCAATTAACGTCTATAGAATAACTGCATAAATGCATATTTTAATATAAGGTGAGCATGAATGGGTTATGTATATATATATATATATATATATATATATATATTATATATATATATATATATTATATATATAGATAGATAGATAGATAGATAGATAGATATATAGATATATATATATATATATATGCATGCTTTTGAATGTAAAACCTATGTAATGAAAGGGTCGACAACTAGTATGGCCAAGCCAAGTAGCATTGAGAGGTTGGTTAGGACCGCCATGTGGATGCCACGTGGTGGAAGGGAGACATGGCACCTTATGATTTGTTGAACTCAAAATCACCATGAATTTTGATCCAGAGATCAAATTGAAGAAAAATGTATACCACCATAATTGTCTTGATGAGACAAATGTAACAATGATGTTAAATCAAGGTTTTAAGTTAGTTGAAAAGAGAAATTTTTAGACCTGATTTACATAATGTCACCTTGGATTTTGGGTCAACATAGTAAGCAACTCCTTCCAACCTGTGATTTGGTAGGATTTACATGAGGGTATGTTACAAAGTGGTATCAGAGAAAACAAGTTTAGACACTAGACCCTGAGAGGCTCACATGAAAATGCTAGATGATTGACTGTAAAATGTTGTAATGCATGGGTTTATAGGTTGACTGGCTGAACGTGGTTACATGTTGATTGATATGTGATGGTTAAAGATTAATTTATACCAAGGAGAACAAGTAATCTATACCAAATGCATGTTTCTTATTGATAGTTAACATTAGTATGTATGTAAAGGAAGATTAGTAGGTATCTAGGTACCATAAGGAAAGAGGAAAGGATGAGAAACAAAGTCGAACAACATGGTATGAATATAACCCAAAAGGGTCCCGAAGAAGAATCAGTTGGGAAAATGAAAGAGGAGGACATTTATAAACTAATAGACACTCTTAGAAGTCTAAGAGCTGAAATAAGAACCTGCAAGGTAGATAATGAAAATATTTTTAGATATCAAGTAGAAGTAAATGGCATACTATTACAAATCTGATCTAAATTACAGACACAAATACTATAGCAAGTTGGTGCTAGCAATCAGGACAAGAACAAGCCTAAGGATAGCCCATCAAAAAGCATAAGAATAACCCATCATAAATATAAAGGCACAAATGGAATTATAACAAAACAAAAGGTAGTCGATGAAGAAAGAGGAGAAGACATGCATAAGGAGGAAATAAATTGCTCAGCTCTCCATAAAGAGAATTAAGTAGTCCTAGCCAATCATCATATAGTGTAGTTATCAAATATTATCATCGAAGTAAGAGTAGAAAGACTCCCATGCAAGAGGAATTCAAGAAAGTAAAGCCCCCAACCTTTGATGGAGATGTAAATAAATTATAGGATGCAAAGATTTGGATTTTGGGAATAAAAAAGTACTTAAAGATGCTTGACTATACTGAAAACCTGAAAGCCAAGGTAGTTATCCTCAGTTTGAGGGGAAAATATGATATATGGTGGAAGGATATCAAAACATAAAAGGAATAAAAGATAAGGAACTGACCTGAAGGAAGTTTGAAAAGTAATTCCTAGAAAAGTACCTATCTGAGAAATATTATGACAATAGAGCCAAGGAGTTCTATGAGCACAAACTAGGGAAGATGACACTTGAAGAATATACCAAAAAAATTCCTGGAGCTGCTAAGGTATGTGCCTTACATCAAGGATGCGAATACCAAGATATAGAGGTATGTCAATAGATTACTGCAAGAATACCGAGACAAAATATAATTTAGTGATCCTAACACTCCAGAGGAGGTCATTCAAAAAACTAAGAATTTTCATGAACAACCTAAGAATAAGATTGAAGTTCAGGCTAATTGGACGAAGAAAGGCAAAGGATGAAAGGTTGGAAGGTTTAATAACTTCACCAAAAGTGAGCATCAACAAAAATCTAATTTCTAGTAGAAATGAGCCTCATAAATTGGGGAATGAAAATATGAAAGGAGGTTATCAGTGCTGGGAATGCGGAGAAAACTACCTAAGGAGAAATTTACCCGAGCTACAAAAGTTTGGTGCAAATCTACACATCATACATGAGGCATCAACTGTGAATGATGTGGCCCAGTACATCCTAAACATATACACAACATTGGATAATATACAAGAATACCAATAAGCAATGATCATTCAAATGGAAGGAATGATAAAAAAAACTCTCGAGTCTAAGTTTTAGTTGAACCAAGATCCAATTTCTTTTATATTAGTCCTAATATTGTGGAAAAATGTGAATTCCAAAAGAAAATCCATGAGAAATCATGGCTTGCTCAGTTGGCCATTGGAACAAAGAGAATAATAACATAGATGGTTGAGGCTTGCCCTGTACGTCCTGGGAGCAAAACTACAACAGTTAAATTAAATTTTCTTCCTTTGGGATCATATGATGTCTTGATAGGTATGGATTGGTTGACAGCCCACAAGATGAAGGTGGATTTTCATGACAAGCTATTGGAATGCCTCAGTGATGAGGGTGACCCAATTGCGCTACAAGGTATAAAAAGGAAAATAACTCTCAGAACGATCTCAATGGTGTAGGTGAATTTTTGTAGCAGGAAGGGTTGTGCCCTTTACATCATTCAAATCATGGAGGAAAAAGAAACTAATCCAAATCCCTTTGCAAATTATCTAAATCTAAGTCAATATTGTGATGTATTTCTAGAATAATTATCAGGGCTTATGCCCAACCGAGACATTTAATTCACAGTGAAACTCATTTTAGGAACAACTCCAGTAGTGAAAGCTCCATATCGCATGAGCATGCTTGATCTCATTGAAATAAAATAACAGTTGAAAGAATTGATGGGAAAAGGGTATATTTGAACTAGTGTATCACCATGGGGAGCCCCTACACTATTTGTTAAGAAAAAGTATGGAATGTTCCATCTATGTATCAACTATAGGTAATTAAATAAGTCAAACATGAAGAATACGTACCCACTTCCAAAGATTGATGATCTGTTCGATCAATTGTCAGTGGTTGAAGTGTTCTCCAAGATCGATTTAAGGTCAGGTTATCACTAGGTCAGAATCAAAGAAGAGGACACTCACAAGACCGCATTTAGAATGAGATATGAAAATATGAATTGACGATAGTACCATTTGATATTACAATTGCACCAACAACCTTTATGTGCCTTATGAACAATGTGTTCAGGACATTCTTGGAAAAATTCGTGCTGGTATTTGTGGATGAAATTTTGGTATATTCAATGGCTGAAAAGGAGCATGAGGAACACTTAAAGGTTGTGCTACAAGTTCTCATAGAACATAAATTATATGCCAAGCTCAACAAGTGTAAGTTCTTCCAAACTCAGGTTCACTACTTGGGTCATGTGTTCTCAAACAGAGTGGTTATCGATTTAGAAAGGGTCAAAGTAATAATGAATTAGCCCACACCTATAAATGTCACAGAGGTTAGATAATTTATGGGATTGGGCTGTTACTATCGAAGATTCATTCAAAATTTATCAGAAATTGGCCATCCCATCACTGCGCTGTAGAGAAAATGAGTAAAATTTTAGTGGACATCTAAATGTGCAGCTAGTTTTGAACAACCGAAGAATCTACTTAGCTATGCACCTATCTTAAGAATAGTTTACCTAAAAAATGATTTTTTTGTTTGCAATGATGCTTGTAAGGAAGGAATTAGTGGAGTCCTGATGCAGGAAGTGCTTGTGATCTATTATGAATCCAGGAAATTGCATGAGCATGAAAAGAACAATGTTACCCATGATTTGGAGTTGGAAACCATTGTGTACCACTAAAAATATGGAGACATTACCTGTTGGGGAGAAGGTTTACATCGATGACTAATCACGGTGGTTTGAGAGATTTGTTTGACCAACCCTAAACTAAATTCCAGACATGCTAGGTGGTTGGCTTTGATTAGTGAATTCGATTTTGAAATCAAGTACATTAAAGGAAAAGAAGATAAAATGGCATATGCACTTAGCAAAAGTTTGCAATAAGTTCACTTGGGAGCTATAAGCACCTACTCATTTTATCTCAAAGAGAGAATTAAAGAAGGGGTGATAAACGATGAGAATTATCAATTTGTGAACGATTGTTGGTAGAAACAACCAAACAGATCAGTGAGCATAAGTTATTAGCTCAATGATGAGGGGATATTAACATTTAAAAATAGGAAACATGTACCCAATGCAAAGGAATTAAGGAAATACATTCATCATGTATGAATTCCATATAATACCTTCCTCAGGTTGCCCGAGATCTCAAAATATGATGAAAACCATGAAGTGGGCATACTTTTGGCCTAGAATCTAGAGGGATATTGCAGAGTACCTTTCCAAATACTTGGAATTTCAAAAAGTGAAGGTGGAGTGTAGGCACCCAACTAGACTATTACAACAAATTCTAATTCTAGAATGGAAATGGGAGGTTATATCAATGGACTTCATTACAAGAATTCCCAGGACAACTAGACAACATGATGTGATCATGGTGGTAGTGAATAAGTTGAGCAAGGTGGCTCACTTATAACTATCAATTCGACTCATAAAACAATAGATATAGCTAGGATATCCATGAAGAAGATAATCAGGTTGCATGGATTACCCAAAAAGATAATATTAGATAGAGATGCCAACTTTACTTCAAAAGTTTGGAAGACATTGTTTGATGGCCTTGGAACGCAGTTAGCTTTTAGAACCACTTACCATCCTCAAACAAATGGTCCAATAGAAGGGGTAAAAACAATATTAGAGGATAGGATGAGGATTTATTTGATGAACCAACAAAGAAAGTGGTAAGATTACCTTCCACTGGTAGAATTTTCATAAAATAGTGGTTACAAAGAATCATTGGGAATGAGCCATTTTGAGGCACTTTATGGAAGGAAATGCAACATCCCTATCAGTTGGGATGATCTAGTGAATAGAGTAGTAGTTGGGAAAATTTTTCTAAACAAAATGGAGCAGGAAGTGATCAGGATCAGGAAAAATTTAAAGGTTGCCTAGGATAGACAGAAAATCTATGTAGATCAACAAAGACTACATAAAGATTTTCAAGTGGGAGAGCATGTTTATCTTCGTACTAAGCCAAATAAAAGCTCATTAAAAAGGAGCTCATGTGCCAAGTTGGAACACATATATAATGGACCATTTCATATTTTTGAAAGAGTGGGGTCAGTGGGATATAGATTAGCCTTTCCACCCATATTGAAATCTCATAATGTTTTTCATGTTTCCTTGCTTAATAAATATGTTCATGACACTAATCATGTTGTTGATTGGTCTGTGATACAGGTGGAACCAAAGGGAGAGTTCCAATTGGAACCACTGTGCATATTGTCCCACAGGCAGATGACACTCCAAAATAGAACAACAGAGTAGATCAAGGTGCAATGGAAGCACTTTGAACCTGATGAAGCCACTTGGGAGATCGTTGAGAAAATAAGTGTACAATACGAATAATTTGTTTGTTAAATAAAGAGATGTAAGAATTATATATATAGAAAGCTTAGTTTTGTCATGTATATGTTAATAAGAACACTAAGGAAAATGTTCCCTTTAAGGGGTTGGGATTTGTGACACCCTAGATACTTGTTTTCCTATTTTTTTGCAATCTAATAATGTAATGGCCTGAAGTGTGGGACCATGGATCCATGATCTAATATGGAAGAGGAAAATTGAACCCATGTGGGATTAGTTGGCACCTTCAATTAATTTTATGCTAAAAAATGAAAAATAAAAGAAGAGGAAGAGTCCAAAAGGAACATGAAGAGACTCTTGGGGAAATAATAAAAAGGAAAATGCACAACAATATGGGATTGGACCTCTTCTTGGTGGAGCTCATGAGTAAAGTTAGAATAACCTATGAGATAAGGGAATGGGATTTCCCTAATATAAAGAAGTGTAACAAGGAGAGCAAGAGGAAAAGGGGATTGAGTGTGTGTTGTGGGATGATAAACCACTAATGGAGTGCTTTACAAAACTGATAAACCACTCGAGGTGCTTGCCAGGGCTGATAAACCACATGCAGATTAGTGCGTGTTGTGGGCGGATAAACCACTCTTAGAGTGATTGACACAACTAATAAACCACCCTTACCATGAATTTTGTTGTGCTTGACTAGCTGATAAACCACCACTATCATAATTTCCCATCCTCTATGTCCTAAAGAAGGATTTCTGCAAAGACCGCTAAGAAATAAATTTCCCTTAGTGATCTACAATCTCTAATTTACTAGCATTATCCAAGATCTTTTCTTCAATTGATGTTTGAAAAATTGCATGAAAGAGCATGTAAATACCATATGTGTATATAATTGAAGAAGAAGAAACATAAAGGATACCATAAAGACAATTCACACATTATTTGATAATGGAGTTCATCTAATGTGGACTATGACTTCAAGCCCTCCTTCAATAGTAGGCAAACCGCTTCATTCATTTCATAATAAAAAAGGCAAGTACATGGAAAAATACATCATTATACCTTCATTCTTAGGAGTGACTTGAAATTCAATTGCTCAAATGACAACAATCACAACACCAGTAGGTCCGTGTCATGCTCCTAAGACTTTTGATTGTAAACATGAACTAATTCTGAAAGGCTCATTGTTGTCTCAAATGTCATGCCCAACAATTAATGGAAAAGGTGGGTTTCTGCCACGATCTCTGAAATCCACTACCTAGTTGAAAAACTGACTGCACCATTGCGATCCTTATGAGATTTTGGTTAAAATGAGTATAAAGTTGGCTATATTTCACCACCTGTAATTATGGCCCCTCAAAGAATCTTCAAGATTCCTCTCAACCTCAAAAAGGAATATTCCTTGAGAATATTCTCTCTTGAAATTCATGTATCAAGGTTCTTCCCTCCCAATTCTGTCATATCATGGTTCCGAACTGGTCTAGGTTCTGCGGCTCATCAACATTCCAAAATTTGAGTTTCGCTGGTCTATGGCCCTTTGCTGCCATGGTCGAATGATGTATGGTTTAAATATTTTTATGTTGGAAACATTTTCAATGTTCCACCCACTTGGCACACTAGCTAGGAGAGCCTATAATTGACCATGGATTTTGCAAGGTCACAGGTTCCCACCCCATTTTATATATGAAACAAAACATCAAAATAACCGCCCATTATTTTATATATTCCGTCGATTTATTTTTTTAACCACCATATATATATATGGTTTAAAACCATATATCTATATATATGGTTTAAAACCATATATCAATTTTTTTAGAACTTTTGGCATATATATGGTTTACAAAGCCATTTAATCCAAACCATATTTAATATATCTTTCTTTTAATGCCTATATATGACACAAATGGATATGTTGGAAAATAATCCATATTGGTTATATTTTTAATATAATATAGTAATTTTGTTTTATATGGTTATATATTAACCACTTTGTTTTATATGGTTATATGATAACCATTTTTATATTTTTTAAAATGGTTTTGTTTAATTTCTTTTTTGGAATTTGATTTAACATATTTTTGTTTTTTTAGGGCCCAAGGATACGTGCTTGGTGACAAATTCCAATGACTGGTAGGTCAATAGTTGGTTTCCATGTAAGTTGTGGGTCCCACCTAGCTTGCTCATTGGGATGCCATATGGCACACTATGGCCCCCCATTTTTTTCGCATGCCTTGTCAAACTTCACACTGTGATAAGTTGGTCATAATGACTTGAATTGAAGCTTCGTTTGCATTGTTAGGTTCCTTTTTATGAGTTATTTAATATGGTCCTATCCTTATTGAGATCCAAAGATTTTGATTTTTTAGTTTTCCTAAGCCACCTAGATCATTCCTCCCCACTAAAGGACTTTTGGTCCTCCAAAAGTATAAACAATATTGTAATCTTGATCTACATAACTAATGTCTCTGACAAGCCACACTTTCTTCTCCTTCACCTTCGTACTTTAGAGCTAAAAGAGATGAAACTAACACCTGTATTCATATGTAAATTTGTAGTTGCCAATACATGTTCAACTTGCAAGATTCCAAACAAGACCATATTTTCCAAGAGCTTATAGAACACGCATGGTCAAGTTTACAACAAAAACCACACCCCATGCTATCCAAATTAAAGGCCAAATTATCACCATGTTACATTCATAAGTGATGTTATATACTTCATCACTTTTACAAACATTCTTGCAACACGGGATTTACAATGATGGCCATTCTCAACTAATTAAAAAGGCTACCCATCTCTTACCTAACCAAGCTAAAGTCTAATGGGATTTCTCCTTGTTGCACTACTTCATCGATTGGTTCCTTCATAGGTGCTTTCACATGCTTCCTTTCCTTCTTTGGGCATAGTTTTGGATGGAGCTTCCAACATGTGGCTCTCTAATGTCCACACTTGTTGCAGTGGCTTCAATGGGTCTTCTTCCTCCATACTTTCTTGACCTTCTTTTTCTCCTAATGTGGAGAAGGGTCTTCATGTCTTGGCTTCTTCCTGGTTTCCATAACCTTCCTGTACAAGACCACTCTTTTCTAATACTCGATAACAACATGGTTATTCAAACCATAATGTGTACATGGTTTTCTATGCCATAAACTTTTCTTTCCAATTTTATTATACTCAAATGGAACATTGGAATATTTATACCTTGAATGGTTGTCTTTGGTGAAAATTTGGTGAGGAGAAATTGCCTTCGCTTTTCCTTCGAAATGCTCACTATTATTGGGAGGTTGTGATGCACTCTCATCCGGCATTGATTCAGAATCATTTCTTGAAGACTCTCTTGCTTCTATGGATTTGGAGTCTCTTTCATCGATATGTTGTAACTTTGCCAAGGCCTATTTTGTGACTTGTACCTGACATTACAATCTTTACATCTCTTCTTTTGCTTCTTGTAGCAGTCTCCTTAATTTTGCATTCTTTTCTTGAATTATTTGGTGATGAGAAGAAGATGAAGAAGAAGAACATTCACTTGAAGATGTAGATGGAGGTTCTCTTCCATTTATCGAAGAATTGTCCTTTGCTCTCTCTTTCTTCTTCTTTTCCTTCTTTAAAAATTTCTTCTGATAATTTGAAAACAATATATCTACCATGTCTACCATTCACTAGAAAGCTTGACTAAAAAGATTTGTCATTCTCCATTTCCCTTCTTCAAGTTGCACACCCCATCTCTAGTTATTATTCACACTCACAATTCACACTAGCAAGAAGACTGCTCTGATACCAAGCTTGATCCATAATCTCCGATTTACCGACATTATAACATCTTTTCATTGGTTGATGTTAGAAAAAATGCATGAAAGAGCATGTAAAAATTATATGTGAAAATAATTAAAGAAGAAGAAACATAAAGGGTACCATAAAGACAATACACACAATGATTGAGAATGGTGTTCATCCAGGATGAACTACGTTTCCAAACCTTGCTTCAATAGTGGGGAGGTCACTTCATTTGTCTCATTAAAACAAAGGCAAGTACATGGAAAAATACATCATTATATGTTATGAAACCAGCTCAAGAAAAGATAGAAAAGATAGATCAACGCCTTAGAATTCAGCCTCTTTGAGGGGGCAACCTCCTTTACATTACATAAATGAACAATTCTTGGATGATACAAATGAAAAGACCTCCTTTCTATATATAGGAGTCTAAGGGGTCATAACATAATCAGAGCCTACATAACAATAATAATGTAAGGGCACAATAATAACAATAGTGGGCTTCTATGGGGCACAATAGTAACAATATGGGCACTACATGGGTACATCAATATAATAAGTGGGTTGTACTAATAACAATAAGGGGTTACACTAGTAGTATAGGGGCCTAACATTATACCTCCATTCCATGGACTAACATGAAATTTGACTACTCAAATGACAACAATCACAACACCAACAAGTCGATCTTGTCCTCTTGAGACTTTTCAATATAAACATGACATAATTTTGAAAAGTGCATTTCTATCTCAAACTTTGTGCCCAACAATTAATGGAAAATGTGGGTTTTTTCTATGACCCCTAAAATACGCTACCTAGATACAAAAGTTAACTGCACCATTACAATCCTTGTAAGATTCTGGTTAAAATGAGTATAAAGTTGGCTATATTCTATCACTTGCAATTTTGACCTCTTAGGGAATCTTCAAGATTCCTCACAACATCAAAGAAGAATATTCCCCAAAAATATTCTTATAAAATATTCTCTCTTGAAATTAGTGCAATAGGTTTCTACCCTCTAGGTTCCATCACATCATGGTTTCGAACTGGTCAGGATTCCATGGCCCATCGATGTTCCAAAATCTAAGTTCTGTTGGCTCGTGTCCCTCTACTACCATGGTCGCATGAAGTATGGTTTAAATATTTTTATGTTGGCAGAGTTTTCAATGTTCTGTCCACTTGGCACATTGGATGGAAGAATCTATAATTGGCATTGTGTTGGTGGGGTCATGACTTTGTTGGAAATAATACTGAGAGGGGGGAGTGAATCAGTATTATCAAATCAATAAAAAAAATTCATTTCCATACTTAGATACATATACGCTACTTCAATTAAGCGAACCCGCGTGTATACGCAACTATGTCTAATGCAACTAGCGTATATCCAGAATACTTATGATTCAATTAATCCATTAAATGTTGATTTTTAGTTAGTGCATCAGAACTTCTTTAACCATATGTATAGTAAGCAGGTGCAGTAAAATAGAACAGATCATCACACACAAGAATCACACATGAACACCATGATATAAGGTGGAAACCCAATGTGGGTGAAAACAACCTACTGCAAGTCGTCTCTATCTTCTTTTAATAAGAAACTTCTTTTACAATAGTTCTGTACTGGTGCAGTCTTATACCAGTACGCAGGCTTCTACTTGCAGAAGGCTGCAACCTTCTCTCGTTCTCCAAACTCTCCTGGAAGGGAGCTACAACCCCCTTAGCTCTTGTACTAGCCGATCCACTTACTAGTATGTAGGTGCTGGTCTACTAAAATTCTCCAACCTTTACTCGTTCTCCAGCTACTACTGGAAGGGAGCTACCACCCCCTTAGCTCTGCTACTAGCTGATGTACTAGTACGTAGGTGCCGACCTACAAAAGGAAACAACCTTCTCTTTCTTCCTCCAGGTACCACGTTTCATACATTTTCAGACTCGATACTCCTAAAGCACAACACTATAATCTGAAGGCCATGTTTCATCCAATTTTCATACTGGACCCATCAATATCATTGAAGTACACAATCAATCAACACTAGCATCATCAATCTCTGAATCACCCAATACTGAATCACTGAAACCCTGTCAACAAAAAGAAGTCACCAGAACATAGAGCAGAACATTGAACTCTGCAACAATATTCAGAACCAACTGTATCATTAAAATCATGCATTAAAGTGCATACGCTACTTGGGAGTGACGAACCAGCGTGTATATGCAACTTCACCAAGGGGAACAAGCATATATGACATTAATTACTTACTTATAACTTTGCTACACTTCCTAACTTCAAACATACTTAGATCATTACATATACAAGGATAATATGTATGTTAGCAACCAGATCTAGTTCATCAGATCACATAAAGATAACTCATTCTAATCTTGATCCATTATCGATCAACACTGAAGCTAAACATACTCTATCAATCTGAATATGCAGAATACTGATACCAGTAAATAGTCATCAGAATTCATCAACAAGCAGTACCACCTGTAACTTCAAACATCATAGCTCAAATGGTATACGCTACTTGGACGAACCAAACCCGCGTACATACACACTTTTACCAAAGCTAACCCGCGTATAGATCTATAAATATTCAATCATGACTTGCAGCTATTTCAAACTTAAGTTATACCCAGTTCAGAACATTACATGCATCAGTATACAGATCTTGAACAAGCATAATCAACCATATAGAGATAGTTCATTTCAAACCATTTGATCCCGATCTATCCTTAGATCTTGTTCTCCATCAACCAATGAGATCCCTCCTTAGCTCATATCAAGCAATGCTTCATAACCCATATCCTGCATACTGGATCTCATACTACATCAGATATTCAAGTATTTTTCCATACCCTTGCCTAATGATCTTCTTCTCCTTTTATAGTCTTAGGCCTTACTCAATACCATGGTCCAGAACCTAACAAAACAATACCATGGACCCAATACTTGGGATCAACACTTCTGATGAGATACCATGGCCCAAAACCATAGGTTCAAATACCAAGGACTAAATACCACGGACCAAAAATAAGTTCTCCCACATGTACGCGCTTTTCCTTGCATGAAAGTGCATGCACTTTTCTCTGCATGAAAGTGCGTGAACTTTTCTCTGCATGAAAGGAACTTTTCTCAGCATGAAAGTGCGTGAACTTTTCTTTGCATGAAAGTATATGAACTTTTCTTCGCATGAAAGTGCGTGAACTTTTCTCTGCATGAAAGGAACTTTTCTCTGTATGAAAGTGCGTGAACTTTTCTCTGCATGAAAGGAACTTTTCTCTGCATGAAATTGCGTGAACTTTGCTTCACTATAATTTATCATCTGAGATGAGTGGGTTGCCATCAAGTACAACATATGTATCATAATGCCAACAGACTTCCCACCCAACCATCAACCCATTTTATATATCAAATAAAACATTAAAATAACCATCTGTTAACTTTGTATTATGCCACCGATTTATTTTGTAACGCCATATATATATGTTTTAAAACCATATAACAATTTGTTTGACTATTTGGCATATATATGGTTTACAAAGGTTTTCAATCCAAACCATATTTAATATATGTTTGTTTTAATGCCTATTTATGGAACTAATAGATCAATTAGAAAAAAATCCATATGGGTTATTTTGTTAATATAATATAACAATTTTGTTTTATATGGTTATATAATAACCATTTTTATATTTTTTAAAATAGTTTTGCTTAATAACTGTTTTTTGGAATTTGTTTTAATATTATTAATTTTTTTTTTTAGGGCCCAAGGATCCATTGGCTTGGTGAAAAATGTCAATGATTGGTACGCTAATAGTTGGGGCCATGTAAGTTGTGGGTCTCACCTATCCTACTCATTGTCACGTGGCATACTGTGGGCCCCCATATTTTTGCCTATCTTGTCAAACTTCAAACTACGATATGTTGGTCATATGGACTTGAATTGAGGCATTGTTTGTGCCATCAAGTTCCTTTTGATGAGCTCTTCGATTTGGTCCTAGTATCACTAATATTCAAGGACTTTGATTTTTGAGGTTTTCTAGAGCCGTCTGGATCACTTAGATCACAGATCTACCTTGGGGGTGATTGTTGTAAGTAATATTGGCTATAGTAGGTATATGGTTGGGTGGAAAATCGAAGTCCCATATTCAATTTCCTTTCTTTTCTGAATTGTAAATGAAATGCTCTAGGTTGAGAGCTATAAATTTAAAGAAACTTCTTTGAAAATCTTGCATGTTGCATGAGTCTTGCTAAGTATGAATCGTTTTAGTGTTTGAGTTACATTTTTTTTCAAAGTATGAACCATTCACGATTGGTGATGTGTTTCCCATGAATAGAGTGGATTGAAAATTAAGGTTCATAACCTAATTACTTATGTGTTGCGCAAGTGGAGAGGTTAAGACTATGAAATTTTTAATTTCTTCATCCCTAATTTTCTCTCTAAGGGTGAAATATTGGTATCATGTAAGCACTTATCAAGAATCCTCTTCTTCATCACTATTTTCCCTATATATCCAAATTAGTGTTTCTATATCAACTCACAACCTGTATAGGGAATATAACATAATTTTTTTGGTGGAACTTCCATGGTAAATTGTCATGTTAGTTGACTTACAGCTAGTGCAGGCATACAAAAATTCTAGTGATGGTCATCAAAAAGTAAAGGGGTAAACCCTAGAGTGAATTTGGTCTATAAGACCATAAATTTAGTGGGATATTTCCAAGGATCCATGGATATGAAAACACCTTCTAAAATAGCCTTTAGTTTAATTATGGTGCAATCGACAAGTTGTAGTGTTATGGGGGTTTTCCTAAGGCTTGACAATCCTACAGATTTCATGGGTCATAACATTGATGTAAACCCCTAATTCAATCAATACATTGGGAATAATAATATTATTGATCTAAACATGGACAACGATACTTCCTAGATTTGAATATTTGGTTGCAAAATCATCACCCAACATTAAATCTGCTAATTTTCCAAGAACATGTACTATTTAAGGGTATTTATTTTTTCTACCTAGATGTTGTAAAAATAATATTTGACAGATTTTGAGTGTATTGGGACATTGTCCTTGATGGCATGAAAGAGAGGTATTTAGACACATATATTTCTAATTTCCCCAAAAAATTCAAACTTTGGTTGGGTGACAAGGTTATCTATTTTTAAACATCTCTAGGTAAGGAGGAACTAACGACTCACTATTGTCTTGGTCTAGTTTTATATTTTCAAAGGATTGAGTAGGTGATGGGTTTTTAGTTAGGACTTATTCCTCATAATATTCCATTCTTATGGGATAGTTTTCTTATTCAAGGTCTTCCCAAATCTTAGTCTAATATCTTCACACTCAAGGGAAGAAATAGAGTAAGGAGGTCAATAAGTTGAGAGCCCAATGGCATTTGCTACATGCGATGGATTATTACTAGGGTTATTTATGCGTTTTGTATGGAGTTGATGATGTGTAGGTGATGGATTATATGATTGAATTTCTTTTTGTGAAAGAACTATCATCAACGACCAAGGCACATATTGTTGATGTCCCCCAAAGGATGATTTACTCCACCCTTGCTTCCATGGGTGGTTTTGGGTTGGGGAAGCTATTCATTGTGGGTTAGGTAGGCACCACTACTAAGGAGAAAATTGTGTCAAAGGGTTATTCCAATAAGAATTATAATATTGTGATTGGTCAAGGATCATACCTTGGGTTCTACACTACCATAGTAACTTTTATGAGATAAAGGATAAGAGTTCATCCTCTTCATTAGTTTCTTGATATATTTCCTTCAACCCATGTAGGGAGGGGAAATTATTAGTGTCATGTTCTTTCTCATGTATCCTATAAGTTTCTATTTGGTTCAATGAAAATTCTTTTAGGAAGTTCTTGCTTTTTCATTTTGGGAAAAATATGGCCAAAGCTAATTCTACCTCTTCCCATTTATTCTTCATTTGTAGCGTGTCCAACTAGGAGATTAAAGGACTAAGTATATGTATCTTGAAATTCTAGCAAATTTTCAATTTTAGCTCTAGGAAATCGCCCTCCAAATGTTTTGTTAATTCTTTCTAGCACATCCCTTGGTCCTTTTCCTAGTTGTGATGTGCCTCAACAATATCTTTAGCAAAACTAACAAATGGTATCATAAGCTTATTGGTTTATGTCATCTCCATTTATCAGATTGAGGATTCTAATGTAGTCATCCTTGATTCCTCTAAAAATAAAGACTCACAAAGTTTCATCCTCCAATTGGGTATGTCTAGACCATTGCAAATTTTATTTAATGCACTCTACATAATCCTCAAGGATTTTACCTTCTTTTTGTGTCATTTGGAAGATCTCTTCTTTCCAATATATTTTCTTGTAACAATCTTGATATTTTTTAAGTAATACATTTTTCATTTTTGACCAATTATTGACGATGTCCCCACCAAGCCCTAAAAACCATTGAAGTTCAACATTATTTAAGGTGGTGGCAAAAAATTTCAATCTTTGTACATCTAAAGCATAGTCATAACTTCTGCAAGATGTTGAATTCAAATAGGAATGCATCAGGGTCTTCACTCGTTGATCCATTGAATTTTGGTAGGGAAAAGAGTCAGATATTCTTCATTTATTTTTTTTATTTCAATCTTTGTGCATCTAAAACATAGTCATAACTTCTATAGGATGTTGAATTCAAATAGTAATGTATTAGGGTCCTCATTAGCTAATCCATTGAATTTTGTTAGGGAAAATAATGGGCTATTCTTCATTTATTTTATCACTTTAGTGGTACGTTGGGAACTCAAAGGCAACAATATCCTCCTTTATACTTCAATTGACTTCTTCTGCCATTCCCGTCAGAAAATTATTTCCTTGCTTCTCTAAAAGTGGGAGTGGATTGTTTGGCTCCCGAGTAATCAATCCTTGAAAGTGAAAGTTTATTTGTTCCTCTATTGTGGTGTTTGTACTTTCTTCAGGGCATATTATATCAACTTGGATTGAATATGAAACTTTTGTGGGAATGGCTAGTTGCACTGGTTTTGTGGTGGAAGTCCCAAATCAATTCTTTGCCAAAGAGCTGGCTATTGGAATCTAATAGTTGGGTTGGCTAGAACTTTATCCTTTAGTTGGTCGCATACATTGTTAGAATCTTTAGTGATTTCCAAAAAACTACTAAATCACCCTTTCAAATCTCTATTTTTGTTCACGAGTTTAGAAAAATATTTTATTCTACTTAAAGAAAAATAAAAAATTGAATCAATGTAGGAAATATTGTTGTATTATTGGTAGTTCCCAAAAAACAATGCAAAATGATGGGTCATTTAAATATCTTTCCAATTTATTAAAAACACATTTAGAAAAAATATCCATTTAAATATAAACGAGGGGATTTTTTGAGACATGTGAATTGTCATGTGTTGTATTCACCATTCAATTGTTCAAGGAATGATTTTGGTTTGCACTACATAGAGGGAGTCTTGGAACACATTTTAGCAAGGTCACTAGAACTTAACTTAAACAATTAATTTTGAAATGGAAAACTTGTTATAAGAAAATATAATTACAAAAGGAAACAAATCATTTCAACCATAAAATAAATGACCTCACTCGAAATCATAAATTAAGTATTGCACACACCTTTGCATCAAATGAACTTACTTGTAAAAAGAAGAAAAAACTATTCTTCTTATAATGAAATGAATGTTCTCTTAAAAATTGAATTCTACTTGTAGGAAATAAAATAAAGTAGTTTTTTCTCAAAAGGAATAAATTCGAAATGAAATAAATCTATAAGGAAAGGAAAATCCGCAATGTGACCTTGCCAGTATTTACCTGTCAAACACTTAGATTGTAATTGAGTGGGGATCGGACTCAAAATAAAGTGTAATAGAATTACTTTGTTAGGTCCCTATAATACTAGTGATTCCCCCATTACTATTGTCATTGTATCCCTTATTGTTATTATTGTGCCCCATAGAGTCCCACTATTGTTATTTTTGTACCTTTATATTATTATTGTTAGGTCGGCTTGGTTATATTGTGACCCCTTAGACTCCTATATATAGAAAGGAGGTTTCGTCATTTGTATCATCCAATAATTTTTCATTTGTGTAATGTAAAGGAGGTTTCCCCCTCTAAGAGGCTAAATTCTAAGGCATTGATCTATCTTTTCTATCTTTTTGTGAGCCGGTTTCACAAAATTTGGTATCAGAACTTTGGATTCTAGGGTTTCGCTGCTCCAAACAGGTCATCGTGGAATTTCGCCATAACTTTTTTTTTTTTCTCTGTGACATTTCAAAAGCGAAGAACATAACCCATTTGATATTAAATCATGTTGAACCTTGGGTCCGAATTTCATATCTTGTCTCACTATATTTTCGGAGATATGATTTGAGGAAGTTAGGGTTTTTGCAAGCTCCAGAATTTCGTTTAAAATAGGTCATCGTGGCATGTTCGCTATAATGCTTTCTCTACGAAGTTTCAGAAGATAAAAGCAAAACTCATTTGGGAAGAAATTAGTCTGAACCTTGGCTCTAAATTTCAGATCATATCTCGTTATATTTTCGAAGATATAATCTGAGGAAGTTAGGGTTTTTGCAGACCCCTGAATTACATTCCAAACAAGTCACCTTGGGAAAATCGTCATAACTTGCTCTCTGAGGATCAGATTGAATTTTCGTAAGAAGTTGTAGAAAGAGGACAAACTGTAGTTTTTTGGGTACCATTTTCAGAACCTAAGGTTGAAACAGTGACCCACAACACGTCGTACAAGTTTGCTCTACTGAACAACTCTATACTCAGGTCATCATGGGAGATTTGTCATAACTCTTCATTGGAGAATCCAATATTGATCATACTTGTGGAGTTAGAAATATTACTGAGAGGGTTACGCAAGAAGAACTTTCAGACCTTGGAGATCCAAAATTACAGAAATACATAAGATTCAATATCAAGCTCCTACAAAGTGAAAAAAAAGGTGTGTAGTTTTGTTTTTAATTTTTCCATAAGCTTGGTTTAAAAAATTAGTTTGAAGGAATTCAAAGGGCATAGTGAAACATTATTATCAGTAATTGATGCCCTAAAGAAAGAAAATGGAAACACCTAGTAAGAAATCTGAAAGCTCTAGCATGACTCATGAAGAAGAGGAAGAAATACAACATGATATATCAAAATTACGAGACCAAGTGCAACAAATGTCACTCACACAAACAGTAACAGAATCTAAGATGGATGGTTTAAAGAAAGACGTACAAGCTAAGATGTATGGCATGGAAGTTAAGATGGATGGTTTAAAGAAAGGCGTGGAAGCTAAGATGGACGGTTTAAAGAAAGGCATAGAAGCTAAGATGAATGATGTGGAAGCTAAGATGGACGGCATGGAAGCTAATATGGATGGCATGGAAGCTAAGATGGACAATTTTAAGACAGATTTGAAGACAAGCATGGAAGATTTGAAGATAGATTTGACAAAGTTTCTACAAGAAATTCTTACTAATGGCAAAAGGGTAGTAAAGGAAACTCATGATGAGAACAGAATAAATGTTAATCATTATTTCATAGACTCTAACGTTGGATCGAAGAACCACCATGTTCCAAAGATTGATATGAGGAAGTTTGATGGCAAGGATCTTGGAACTTGGATACTATATATGGAGCAATTTTTCGATCTCCATAATGTGCAAAACACACAAAAGGTACTCATTGCAACTTTATATTTGGAACCAAATCAGTTTGTATGGTATCAATGGCTTTGCTCTCGTAAACAAATTGTCACTTGGGCTATTTTTACAAATGAAATGATAACACATTATGAGGATACAAAAATAAACACTTTTTTTAGCCAATTGATAAATCTCAAACAAAAGGGTTCAATGATGGAGCACATTAAGGACTTCCAAAAATTGAATATAAGGGTAAAATATATTCCAGAGGAGCATAGGATTGATGTTTTCATAGGGAATTTAAAAGATAACATCCAACATGAGGTTCGCCTTTGGGAACCAGATTCATTAGAGAAGGCATTCAGGTTGGCAAGAAAAGTGCAAAGAATAATTATGGCAACAAGGAAACCTACCACTCACAATCATAAATATGGAAGTGTTGCTACCCTTAGCCATCCACAACCTACAAGGTTGACACCACAAAAATTGGAAGAAAAAAGAGAAAAAGGGATTTGTTACAATTGTGATAGCAAGTACACTAAAGGTCATAAGTGTGCTGAGAAGAAATTATTTTACATATATTATGAAGAGGAGGAAGAAAAGGAACATGAAACGTCAAAAGAAGAGGACATACACCAGGAACAAACCCTAGAAAAAGAAGAAATTAATTCGACCATATCTTGTAATGCATTGGCTGGAATTACCACTCCTCAAACTATCAAGATATAAGGGCATATCAAGAAGAAAAAGGTAATAGTGTTGATTGATTCAGGAAGTACCCATAATTTTATTCATT
>APFE031371529.1:0-18905 GCA_000404065.3 Pinus taeda | reverse complement strand
AAAAATTTGAGATGAAGATAAGTGCATCAGTTTGTTGCGTTCTCTACCAATTTCGTGGGATATTCTGGTTGTTGCCATAGGTAACAATACAATTACCTTGAAGTTTAATGAAATAGTCTCATCCTTGTTGTCGGAGGAGATGAGAGAGAAAAATATGGAGAGCCAGAATGGAAATGCCTTATGTGTATGAGGATGGTCCCAGAACAGAAATAAAAATAATTCCTCGAGTGCGAGATCTAAATCTAGAGTGAGATCGAAATCTCTAGGAAAACCTGTAAAGGTAGGTTGGAAATGTGGAAAGGAAGGGCACTTCAAAAGGGATTGTAGATTTAAAGCTCCTGAGAAAGGAAAGGGATCTGATGATGCTCCTTCTATATAGGCAAAAACCACCTAAGATGAAGGTGGGGATGTGTACTTAGCTTCTTCTTCAAGTACACATGTAGATCATAAGGCATGGTTGATTAATTCAGGTGCATCCTTTCACTTCACTCCCCATAGGGAGTGATTCTACGAGTATGAGAAATATGATGGTGGTGACGTCTTCTTACGGTATGAAAGGAAGGCCATAATCGTCGAATGAGGAAAATTCAAGATGAAGGTTCAAGGTGGAAGGATTAAAACACTTATGGGTGTTCTAGATATTCTTGAATTGGCCAAAAATATGACTTATGCAAGTAATATGGATCATGTAGGCATAAAAAAAGTGCTCGAGAAAGAGACCTGCAAGATGGTTTGGGGAGCACTGGTATTATTGCGAGGAGTTCGGATTGGAACTATGTACAAGCTTCTAGGCAGTATTGTTATTGATAGGTGCAATATTTCTATGGTTCCTGAAAGTGGAGCAGAAATCTAGCGGTCTCTGGAGAAAAGACCATGCTATGGCATCAAAGGCTTGGACATATTGGAGAGAAGGGCCTTTGAATACTTCATGGTAATGGTATGGTATAAGGTATGTCTAATTTCTCTCTCGATTTCGATTTTTGTGAACATTGTTTATATGGGAAGCAGAATTAGGTGAGTTTCCCCTCTGGTGCTAAGAGGGTGAAAGGGATATTAGGCTTGTGCATAGTGATGTGTTTGGACCTGTGTCGGCTCCATTATTGGGTAAGTCTATGTAGTATGTATCATTTATAGATTACTTCTCAAGGAATACATGGATTTATTTCATTAAGAAGAAATTTGAAGTCTTTGAGAGGTTTAAAGAAATTAAGGCTCTCGTGGAAAACCAAATAGAGAAGATAAAGGTGTTGAGGAAAGATAATGGTGGAGCGTTTTGTAAGAAGGAATTTGAAGATTTCTGCAAGAAGTGTGGTATAACACATCAATAGACTACTCCATACACACCTTAGAAAAACAAAGTTGCAAAAAGAATGAACAGGATGTTGATGGAAAAGGCAAGAAGCATGCTTAGTGGTGCTAAGTTAGGATAAGAATTATGGGCAAAGGTGGTGGAGATTGCATGTTACCTCGTTAATAGATCACCTTCATCAGCGTTGGAGGATAAGTCTCCACATGAGGTATGGACTAGCAAGAAACCCTCTCTTTCACATATGAGGGTATTTGGTTGTGATACATATGTACATGCTCCAAAGGAGAAAAAAACCAAATAGGATGGTAAATATGAAAGATGCATCTTTATTGGGTATAAGGATGGTTTAAAAGATTATAAGCTTTGGAACCTAGAAACAAAGAAGATAGTATAACCGAGATGTGGTGTTTAGAAAGGTGAAAGAAGTTATTAAACATGAATTTCTACCAAAGGAACTTGAGAAGATATAGTTTGAGCTAAAGGAGGGAGAATTAGACTCTACAGGAGAACATGAATCAAAAGATGAAGAGCCACAAACTCCAGCCGTGAGAAGATCATTTCGAGAAAGAAGGCAGCCAAATACCAATCCATTTGCTTTTTGTTTAAATTTTTCTTTATCTATTACTAATGATTATCTTAGAACTGTTAGGGAGGCAGTAGATTCAGAGGATGGTAAACTCTAGAAAGAGGCCATGGTTGATGAAATGGCATCATTGGATAAAAAAGAGGCTTGGGATCTAGTGGAGTTGTCGGCTGGAAGGAAACCCATTGGAAGAAAATGGTGTTTAAGAAGAAGATGAATGCAGAAGGCAAGGTGGAGAAATACAAAGCTTGGGTAGTAGCAAAAGGTTATTCCTGGGTGCCAAGAATTGTTTTTGGCGATATTTTTTCTCTTGTTGCCGAGGTAGCTTCTATTAGATTACCTTTATCTATTGTTGTTGCTTTTGATTTTGAGGTAGAAACAGATGGATGTGAAGACATCATTTCTTCATGGGGATCTAGAAGAAGATATCTACATGAAACAACATGAAGGCTTTGTGGTGGAGGGAAAGAAAGAACTAGTATGCAGGTTCAAAAGGCTTTGTATGGGTTAAAACAATCGCCAAGGATGTGGTATTAGAAATTTGATACATTTACCCAATTGTCCTCCAAATTCGTCATGAAGGATCTTGGTGTTGCAAACTATATTTTGGGCATGGAAATTAAACAAGATCAGCCAAAGAGGAAGCTCTAGTTAAACTAGAGGAAGTATGTCGAGAAAATATTGTAGAGCTTTAATATGCATGATAGTAAACCGGTGAAGGTTCCTATTCCTGTAGGTGTAAACTTACCTATTTAACAGTGTCTAAAGACATAAGAAGAGGAAGATGACATGTCCCGTGTTCCATATGCAAGTGCAGTCAATAGCCTGATGTATGAAATGGTCTGTATTAGACTAGACATTGCACATGCAGTGGGAGTATTGAGTAGGTTTATGTCAAAACCAAGGAATGAGCATTGGACATTAGTGAAGTGGATTTTCAAGTCTTTGCGTGGCACTAGTGATTATGGTCTATGCTACCAAGGAAGACCGAGATTGGCAAAGTTTTAGACATTCATGGCTGTGTTGATGTAAATTGGGCTGGAGATCTAGATCAGAGAAGGTCTACACGTAGGTATGTGTTTAATCTATTTAGAGAAGCAGTCAATTGAATGAGCAAGAGACAGTCTGTAGTGGCACTTTCAACTACAGAGGAAAAATACAGGGCAATGACTCATGCAAGGAAGGAAGTGGTTTGGTTGCAGACCTGTTTTACGAAATGCCACTCAGTATCGACAACTCATCGGAGCATTCATGTTCTTAGTGAACTCCTGTCGAAATATATGCTTCGCAGTCAACACGTTGAGTCAAAATATGGTTGAACCTCACCACATACATTGGATTGGTGACAAGAATCTGTTGAGATATCTTCGTGGCACACTCACTTATGGGTTAAGGTACACTGCCAAAGATGTGAGACTACTTGGATACACTGATGCTGATTGGGCAGGCAATGTGGAGGACCGTAAGAGCACTTCCAGGTGCTGCTCCTCCTTGGGATCTGCTTCGATATCCTGGATGAGAAGGAAGCAGAAGTCGGTGGCTTTGAGCACCGCCGAAGCAGAGTATATTGCTGCTAACATGGCCTCTTGTAAGGCAGTCTGGTTGCAAAAGCTTTTCAGTGAGTTGTTTGGATTTACATTGGATACCACCGTGATCCTATGTGACAACCAGAGTGGGATTCGTCTGTCAGAGAATCCTGTTTTTCATGATCGCTCCAAGTATATCGATATCAAGTATCACTATATTCGAGATATGGTGCAGCGGGGAGCTATCAGGCTCCAACATATCAGTACAGATGAACAGGTTGCCGACATTCTGAAAAAGCCCCTAGGGAAAGTAAAATTCCTGACTTTCTGAGAACAACTTGATGTTGTTCAAAGACCCTCTAATGAGGGTCCTGTATGATGCATTGAGCCCTAGGAGCTCCGAGGGGTTGCGAGGTACTTCTTGGAGCGACATATGACCACAAGGTGATTCACTATCCCCTCGTGGTGTACATGTACACCCCTTGGTGATTATGTAGCAGGATGATTGGTTCTCCTGTGAGGTCTCGATGATGTGTTCTCCACAACGACTATGTAGCAGGATGATTGGTTCTCCTGTGAGGTCTGGATGATGTGTTCTCCATGACGACTCTGTAGCAAGATGATTGGTTCTCCTGTGAGGCTTGGATGATGTGTTCTCCATGGCGATTGTGTAGCAGGATGATTAGTTCTCCTATGAGGATGGGATTGATTAAGTTCTCCTGTCAAGGCATCCTACCCATGCAGTCTGGGAATCATGAGAAGTACCTCTCATCTGATCAATGAGCAGGGAAATGAAGTTAGGGACCATAGTAGTATTGATGGACACATCGCTGTATCTACCGTACTCCCTATGCTAGGATGACCTTCATTGATCTGGGACCAGTGGTATGAGTTGTACCCACTATGACGCTGACTTTGGGTTGGTTGAGACTGGTCTGGGACCAGTGGTACATACTCTTAGACTGACCTCAGGTCAGTGTAGTACTTGTCTAGGGTCAGTGAGAGTGGTACATACTATGATGCTGACTTTGGTTCAGTTGAGATTGGTCTAGGACCAGTGGTACACACTCTGAGACTGCGATATTGGTCTGGGACCAGTGGTAGGAGTGGTACCTACTATGACGCTGACTTAGGGTTGGTTGAGACTGGTGGTACGCACTCTGAGACTGACTTTGAGTCAATGGAGGATGATATTGGTCTGGGACCAGTGGTAGGAGTTTTACTCACTATGACGCTGACTTCGGGTTGGTTGAGACTGGTTTGGGACTAGTGGCATACTCTGAGACTAACTTTGAGTCAATATGATACATCCTCGATCATTTCTTCTTCTTCATAATTCAGACAAAAGCAGAGCAGAACAGAACAAAGAAAAGCAGAGCAGAACATAACAAAGCAAAGCAGAGCAAAACAAAGCAGAGCAGTACAGATCAATACAAGGTAGAACAAGACAAAGCAGAACAGGCAGAATAGAGCAGAGCAGGGCAAGGGTCTGGCTGTACAGGGCAATGCATTTGATGGATGAATAGTAGTGACTGACAGAGAGATTGCAGATGAAGTTCTCCCTAGTTGAAAGGGAGTGTTAAAATTGGCAACTAGGGCCAAAATTCATGTGGGTCATCTTATTCATGGTTCATAATATTTTTATTAGATTCCTCTCGTCGAGAGGTGTAGGTTTGATCTAAAAATCATCCGATTCCGATAAGTATTTATGGAGATATGAATTTATTTTGATTATGGAATTATTATCAAGTCGACCTATAACTCATGTAGGCTTAGAAGCCCAACAGTCGCATCTATTCAAACATCAACAATTGTGTATAAATATAGGAGGAATTTTCCTCATTTTCAATCACTCATCTCATCACATCTCTCTCTCTCTCCTCCGCAGAAAAGAGGCTCGTCTCTATTGCGCAGAAAAGAAACTCTCCCTCACACATGTGGAAGGAAGTTGCCGAACCTGAAGTTGCAACTGCAGATCCAAAGTTTGACTAGTGTTGACCATAAAATCTCCTCCTCTCAACTGCGTTGTAGGTTCATCTGGACCTCCTCTGAAGGCTGAATTTTTTTGTGGTGGAATCAAGCTGATCCGACAATCGGTTTGCGAGATATCGACTACCCTAGTTTTGATGATGAAGCCGCTAATGCTGATGTTACTGATCTAGGATTTGCTACTGCTGATATAAATCAGATTTATTGTACTATTTCTCTCTGCTGGATTATTGAAGATAAAAGAATATTTAATCAAAGGGTTTCCCCACACATTGTGGGGTTTGTCCCTGGCTAGCCGCCAACATCTTGTGTTTCTTGTCTTGGCTTGTTTTCTATTGATCGTTTAATATTCTATCTGCACTTTACTTATGCACATGTGATTTCTAATCTATGAATAATAATAAGAAAGAAAAGTAAATTGCTCTAAGCATAGAACATACCATAACTTAACAAGTTTGCCCCACGAAAATCCTTCCAGCGCTTCTCCTAGGCTCTGCGTTAGCCCTACTAGCCTCAGATCAACCCCTAAAGCCTCTACGTCAACACTCTAGCCCTTTATGTCAGCTCTCTGGCCTTCTGCATCACCCACATAGGCTCCTCAGCCTCTGCACAATCACTAGATGCCTCTGCGTAGCTTCTGTTGCCTTTGTGTAGCTTATGTTGCCTCTGCGTAGCTCTAGCTACCTTTGCTAGCTCTAACTGCCTCTGTGTCAGCCTCTTTGGCCATTGTGCTGACCCTCTGGCACTATCTCTGCCTCTTTGCTATGTACTCATTTCCCCTCACTGCAACAGATCACTTGTTCGAATTTTCTCAACAAACCTTGCTCCAGAAAATCGAACTCACTGATCAATCTTGGTGTATCTCCAACTGACCCTCAAGCCTACTCTTATACTTTTCCTGTTGAGTCTTCAACGGTCAAGATTAAGTCTCTAATCAATAGCTAAGATTAGATTTGGCTTGATCCATGTCATTTAGAATATTCTAGCCCAGTTTTATATTAATACCCATTAATATTTTAATTTTCCTAAGTTTAGACTTATGAATCCATTAAAAATATTAATTATTTTAATATCTCTCCAATTGGGTGGAATTTCCCCAAGCCATTTCTGGGTCTTGGAGATATTATGTGCCTTAGCCTCTCCACCAATTTTCATGGCTAGAGCACATCCGATGCTACCACAAATCAACACAAAGCAGAGAGAAGATGTAGAGCAGAGGAGGGACAACGCAAAGGTAGTGATGTTGGGACTGCGCAGAAGGTGATGCAGTGAGGGCAACATGTCCTCTCCAAAGTCAGAATTTCACTATGAAGCGTGAGAAAATTGTCTGTAAAATTTCTCCCAAAAATTCCTCTTCCGTTTCGCTGGTTGTATCTTGTACATGAGGTTTTGCTGAAGATTAATAAAGAAACCCTCATCTGCTACACTAGTTTTCCCACATTGGGTTTTTCTAGGGACAATTGTCCAAAAATCACTGTGTAATTAAGATTGTACTTGCACTAGTATTTTTCTTTACATTTACTTTTTGTGTATTTGAATTGTGAAGGCTGTAGTAGAATTTATTTCGATATTTGTTGTAGAAACACTGTGAATAACTTATTTCTGAATTAATAAGTAGAAGAAATAATATCAGTCATTGCAGTTGGATTTCTAGTTAGAAATTTTCACACGAAGATGGCCTGATTAGCCCTCCTACAAGACAAGTTGGCCAAGCTTCTAGAGGCACCCATTCTGCCTCTCAAGACACTATATATACACCATTTCGTCCTCCTCCTTAAGCAAGTAACTCAGACTCTAAGCAAAACAAGAAGTCAAATCTGAGGCAAAAAAGAAGTCGCATATGAGGCTGAGAAGAAGTTAACTATGAGGCAAGAAAAGAAGATAAATCTAAGGCAAATAAAAGAACGAATTTGTGGTAGAGTTTATGAGCTTCCCTGGGCAACAAAACTGAGCCTTTCCTAAGAGTAGAAGAAGGTCGAATTTGTTGAGTAGCAGATTGTCTTGTTTAGTAGGCAGTTTGACTAAGTGTGACCAGGGCTGTAAGTTTGACTTGTGTTTGACTTAGATGTATCTTTGTTGACTTGAACAATTTCTCTATAGAAAAAAGGTTGTTGCGTTTTTCCCCAAGTGGTTTCCCCATGGTAAAAATCTTATGTTCTTGTTTGGTTATCTCTTTATGATTCTACTGTTCTACTATTAAAGATCTTTTGTGTAATTGCTTAATGATAAAAGTAAATACAAGTGAATGAATATGATTAGAAGTAATTATCAGTTACGAAAACTATGAAACCTCCACGGACTGTTGGCCCAACCAACAGTTCTACTACTCGTTATTAATTGTCCCCAGGTCTTCAAAAGCTGAGGCTGTGCTTGATCAAAATAAAGCCATGGGAACACAACTAGAATTGTTGCTATCATCTCATCCGTTTCAGGTCCTTGCGCTTCAGTCAATTCTCGACAACTCCTCATCATGCATTGGAGATTATTGATCCCTGCCATGTGAGAGATTTCTGCATCTAAATTAAGAGTTGCCTGACTGCATTATTATTTTGAAAGTCTCTTTACAAGTATTAGGCAATTCCTTGTTATAGGGGATTCCTTGCTAAAGTCAAGAGGAGTAATTACAGTGTTCCACCAAGTTTCCAGAACGAGGAGGCGAGGGAGCGGGGATACGCAAGAGCGGCCTATGCAAAAGCTCACCACCAAATTATAGGAAACGTAGGGGGACGTCGAGGGTCTTAAAAACTTATAAATATAAAATAACTCAAACTTATAAAAAGAAGGTTAGGCTAAGGGAGAATACACATCTTTGAACACAAGACGGTGAGTGTTAGTACTCATTCACTGGATGAAGGACATTCATTCAAGTGTGCAGGGTGTGAGGAACAGTACAAGGGGCAGTAAGCAATGGGTCCAAATCAACTAGCAAATCGAAGTACAAATGGTTTGATCAATTGAATTAATTCCAAGTTCTTGTTGTATTAGTATTTTTCCTCGAAGGGCCATTACCCCAAGAAGGGAGCCCTTGTATGTTGTAGAAATTAAATTAGTGAAACAACAGATTTTGAAGGGAAAAGTTATGTGTGCATGTATATTGAAATTGGTGCGATCATTTTTGCTTCCGTCGTTATATTTTATAGAGTGTTAAATTCTCATCCATGTTTTTTATTTAGTAGATCTAATCTTCTAGAGAGTAATTATCAAGGTTGTTGAGGTTAATGAACCAAAGCTCATACTTGCTGAGATGAGCAAGAGAGTTGAAGAGGGAATATGTTATAAGTTTGATGAAGCCTTAAATAGAGATGAAGGCAAATAAAAATTCAAAAAGGACTTGAAGATGGATAAACAAAGTTGATGGATGGTACAATAATTCAGTTTCAAAAAGGGAAGGAATAGAAGATATAACAAGGTTGCCATAAATTTCTTAAACTTGAAGTAGAGATCATGGTTAAAGACAAAATATGATAGTATTATCTCAAAAGTGACCACAATCAAAGATCAAGAACATAAGCTAGGGCACGGTACTATACTAGAAAGGCAGATTAATGATAATGTTGTGGATGATGGAGAAAAACCTTCAAAGGTGGAACGATATTGATATCCTCATTACTAGGAATGCCTATAATGAATACAAGAAAGTGCATATCAGTAACCTCGTTCAAAGAAAATAAATGGAAGAACCAATGGAATTCATGGACTCAAAAGCCAAGAAACAAGTATATGATAAAACTTAAAACTACAACAAATTGGAAAAATGATGATAATACATGGAATAAAAAGAAACCAACCTAGTAGCGTTAGATTATCAAGGATTGGCACCAATAACAGTTACAAATGGATGGATAGATAATTAAGCATGGAAAGCACTAAGAAAAAATATGAAGAATTCTTACTATTTGATATCATCTTAATGCTTAAAGGATAAATCTCTTAAGGAGGGAGGGCACGTTGTTCCCTTAACACAACATAATGGGCCCTATGGGTCCATCAAGGCCATTTGAATCATAAAAGTCGATGTAATGGATCATTGTGGTGTCATTTATCATGTTAATTGATGCCCCTAATATTATTTTATCATATTTTAATGTACCATCCATGATTTCTAGCTTTGTGACTAATGTCTATTGTATATATTTATAGTGCTTTTCCAAAAAATATAACATAATCCTTTCCATTATTTAAAATAGAAGGAATACATATGATTGTTTGAAAAAACAATTAAGGTGCATAAGATCAGTTATAGAGTTCACAAACAAAACCTCCATAAAACTCCAAAATAGATCATCAAAAATGAAAACTACCCATTACATAGATTTTTCAAACCTCTCACAAAGCAATCCCCATCTTAAAAAATCATACAAGGAGAGAGCTTGGATCTTTGCGACAAGCTTGTTTGGATCATGGTTGTGCTCTCAATAGATGTGACGAATGTGGATTTTAGTGGAGCTTAATTTGATTTCTTTCATGGGTTGAAAACTATCAAATACACCTATATTTCTTTGCATTCTAATTCCCCTTAGCCATTCCACTACCAATAAATAGTATCCATAAATATCAATGACCCCAAGTCCTCCTTCCAAGAGGATAATTTCAACAAAATAGATAAGACCTTGATTTCTTCATAGGTGATTGTGCCAGTGCACAAAACACACTCAAATCAGATTTTGTGAAAGTCAGAAAGGTGAACCTCGATATTTTGAGGCGCCTTCAAATGCACATGAATACTTGATGTCTCTATTCTTGGATCTACAACAAATCAATACTTTTTCAACTTTTTTGGTTTCTCAAACAGTAGATAGGCTGGTTAAAGTTTGCAAAAGATTTTATATGGTTATTTACATGCTCCTTGGAATAGGAATTCATTCCTAGTTAGCCATACCACCCATAAAATAAAACATGGAAGAGGTCGATGTGCTTCAGATCTTACCTCTTGATATTCCAACCAGATTTCTGATGTTTCATCTGTGCCGTCATCTCGTACCCCTTTGCCACTAATGATAGATTTTGTAGCACTACATACCACTTTAGTAAAATAACATTGAACAGAAATCTGATTGATGCTTGCATAATTTTCCATAGATAATGGACATCTCCCAGGACTCTGCCAACTTTTTTGCAGTATATCCCAGATCAAAGATTTTATTTTTTTTTAAGGAAAAGTCGTAAGAAATCATGAGATTTTAAGGGCGGTTAAAGCTTTCAAATATGATGCGAGTTTGAAATATCCTTTTCCTCCTTTTTGTTAAGGGCTGCAAGGTATCTTAGATTAACCTTGTAGTCATTTCCTATTTCATTTTCAACCCATACAAGACTGTTTGGTTAATCTCTTAATCTTATATGATCCAACTAGGGGGCAGAGACACATCGGTTCCACTCTAGTGCCAAATCCTTGTTGAGTCCTACCTGGCTAGAATCCTCATTGTTCTCTTAATCTTATATAATCCAACTAGGGGGCAAAGACACATCGGTTCCACTCTAGTGCCAAATCCTTGTTGAGTCCTACCTGGCTTGCATGCTTGCATCCTCATTGTTCCTGTCATAAAATGCTTCCAAATAAAACCAATTTTAAGAAATGTAAGAGGGAAATCAAACGTTGTGAGAGGCTTGACATATGGAGGCCTCCTATCCTTGAATCAGTTCCAATATGGACCTTCTGTCCATTTCCAATTAGCTGGGAAAGACGATCACCAATGATTGAGAAGTCTTTTACTACCTCTTTGCATACTATAGATCCTCCAGAAATTGATTTTCTAGGGTATCTTATCCAGTCCTCGAGGATTGATGGTTCAATATATTTCCACTTCATCACATTCTGCCACAAAACTTCAATAAAGAGAACTCTCCGCATTACCTTTGTAGCCAACGATTCTAAAAATGGAGAGAAAACTTTGAATCCCCAGCTTCACTACTTCTTAGGCCTTAATGGTGTTTTCCATTTAACTGAAAGTATGCCACCATATTCTCTCATTCCTGCCCAAACATAGGTGGAGCACATTTTCATTATCTTGTTTAGTATGTCTGTGGGTATTGAAGGAAAAGACGTCTGATAAATAGGTGTGACATCAAACATGTTTTTAACAAGGGTCAGGCTCCCTCTTATGAATATCCACGTGTTATATAAAAATGACCCTTTTTCAGTCTTTAAAAATAGCCATAACCAGTCTTTGTATTAGTTATTTTCATTCAAGTGAAAACCCAAATACTTTGTAGTCTCTTCAAATTCTGTAACTTTAAATAGAAACAAAATCGTAATTCTAATAGAAGTTGGACCATCAATCTGGTGCAAGGTTATGGTTGAATTTTAAAGGTACGTCTTTATTCATGGAGCTATATAGCATTGAAGAAGAACATTTCCTATCATTTTTGCCTCCCAGGAAGAACCATTCCTAAGCAGGACAATATCCTATACAAACAGTATATGGGTGATAGTGAGTTCTTTGGTCACTTGAATTACTTTTATTTGTCATCCTTCGTTTAGACTCTTCAAAATTCTACTGAGAACCTTTGGCACTAATAAGAAGAGTAAAAGTGACAGGGCGCATCTTGACTAAATCCTCTCTGTGGCTGGAAAAAATAAGGTGACCCATTTATAAGGAAACGTATGATATTGTAGATACGCACTTACCTATCCAATTGACAAAGTGGATATCAAACCCTCTGTGAAGCATCAATTAAAACCTTGAGGAAATTAAATCCATTCTATCATATGTATTTGAGGGATTCAACTTGAAGACGGAGGAGGTAGTATTCTTCGATTTAATAGTGTGGAGCACCTTGGGAAATTCCCACCATATCAAAAATCTGCCTTCCTGGAAGAAGGCCAAACTGCTCATCGGAGATGATAGCCTTCAGGCTATTGCTTTGGCACAATTTTGTGAACACATCTGCATAATCGTTAATGCGATGGGCCAATTTGCGTGAAAGAGAAGGGACTTATTCATATTGAGGTTGTTCACATTGCACAATGAAGGTGGAGTTGAAAGGATGACAATCATTCCCCATGGATCTTGGTTCTTCAACAACTAGTGACACTGTGACAAGTATTCCATTATCTCTTTAAAGAAACCTTCCAAAAGCTCAATGGCTGGTCCAGCCATCTATGACTAAATATTTATCACCTTAAAAAGAGTTTTTATACCTTTTAAAGATACTCTTCACTCACATGGGCATTGAGTGAATCATTTTGCTCATCTAAGAGCAATCTGTTCAAAAGAGAGATGTATAGGAAAATTTCAGAAATATTCAACTTATATGGCTTCTTGTAGATTTTCTTGTAGTGATCCACACGCACTTTAACATCATCTTTAAAGGAGGACAGAATCAACAAGGCCATTGATGTCATACACATGAAAAAAAGTATAGTTTTAATCTCCTCCTTTCAACCACTCTAGCTTAGCTTTTTCTCTCCATAATGCCTCTTCCCAAGCTAGAAATTTGCTTCTATCTTCTTCTAGACTCGCATCAGAACATAACATTTGTTAGGTCATCATGTATGACCTCTAGTTTATCTTCCGCTTCTGTAAGGGCTGCTGGTTCTGAGAGTTTTGTCCTTTGAAGTTTAATCCACTCCAATGGCTTTAATCCTCAACACGTTTATAGGAAGGGCCTCGATGGCTTACTCTCTAGAACCTATATCATAGGGGACCCATTCAGCTTTAAAGAAGATGATTCAGGTGCCCAGAATGGTGAAGAAGATCAACCATGCACACATGGTGCTCCAGTTGTGGTTCTATGTGATAATCCAGACTCATGCATGAAAGTATTTTGAAACACTTTTCATCAAGCTTACATGGATACAAGAAGACAAGATACACACAAATTTAACATTGTCCAGTATGATGTAATACCTCTTCAAGCGAATGAGATCCTAGGTTTCAAATCCATTCATTGCATATCCTAAGATCATTGCATTCATGACAGCCCATCTCATCTAGGCCTTCTATTATAGACCTGGTGTGCATCATTTATGGTCTTGCTTTTCAGACACGTTATAAGGAAAGCAACCACAAAACCATCAGATTGAAATCCATATCTAATTATACATTTGTAGCAAGCTTTCCAGGTCTCAAAGCAACCAAATTGACACATGCAAGAAGCACACATGAAAATCTGTCCACATATGGCTCCATGTCTATCAATTACATTTCTGAGAAAGTGCCAGAGCTTCCTGAAAGACCTTTACAAATATCTGGGATACCCATTCAGCAAATATCTAGCAACCAATGCATTCTAGGAAACAGCATTATATTCAGGCAAATTTGCAAACACTGTCCAAGCTTCATGTCTAGTTACATTTGGCATAGATGTCTAAAAGGCATCTCCAGCTACAACATCAGAAAGTAACCAACATTTCCATGACATACACAAGAATTTACAAATATTCTTGTTTGGTTAACTTTTTATGATTCTACTGTTCTGCTATTAAGAAGATCTTTTATGTAATTGTTTAAGGAAAATGTAAATATCATTAGAAATAATTATCAGTTAAGAAAACTAACTAAAATCAATAGATTTTATGTCCACGGACTTTGTGGCCCCACCAACAGTTCTACTGCTCGTTATTAATTGTCCCCGGGTCTTCCAAAGCTAAGGTTGTGCATAATCAAAAGAAAGCCATGGAAACACAACCAGATCCTTTTCATCTCATCACATCCGTTTCAGGTCCTTGTGCTTCAGTCAATTATCGACGACTCCTCATCGTGAATGGGAGATTATTGATCCCTGCCATGTGAGAGCTTTCTGCGTCCAAATTAAGAGTTGCCCGACTGCATTATTATTTTGAAAGTCTCTTTACAAGTATTAGGCAATTCCTTGTTATAGGCGATTTCTTGCTATAGTTATAGGCGATTTCTTGTTATTAGGCAATTTCTTGTTATAGGCGATTTCTTGTTATAGGCGATTTCTTGCTATAGTCAAACCGAAATGTGAAGAGTCGTCCCAGAAACCTAATGTCAATATAGAAGAACAAAATTCACCCAAAAGCTCGTATACTTCATATTTCTCAGTCTTGAATTGAATTGCACTGCTTTTATTAATAACCAAAATCCAGTCGGTGGACTAAATTCAAAATCTCTCCATGCAAAGTCTCTAAATTCAAAATCTCTCCATTCAAATTCAAAATTCAGCCTAGTTTCAGAACTCTTAAACAAGCATTTTTTTTAAACATGAACATCTTGTCAAGATAATTCTAAATACTAATATATATTGACACGCAGCATCTACACATGCAAGAAGTAGCAAGCCAAAAGAAAAAGTTCTTTAAGATTGCAGAAAACAGAAGAATATCTCACATTGATAAGGACGTTCACCTGAAGCAGGACGTTGTTGTTTTGATTTGGTAAGAGAATTCACATATTCCAATTCTGGCACTCTTTGGGGACTAGAATTTAAATGAGGAGTCTTGCAAATCAATGAATTTGTTGACAGTGGAGCAGCAGATGCTTCATATTTCTGGCTTCTCAGCCACCTAAACTTCTGCTTTGGTTTCTCACCAGAATGTAGGTACAAAGTAACTACAGTAAACAAGCATTTTATTGGTATAAATAAAAAGGAGACATGATTTATCCATTATGACCTAAGTTTCTCAAGCAGCTCAAGCGTACGACGTATTGAACGCTAGATTCTCGATTCTCGGTATCTTATCTCCGTTATCCATCCTTTACGAAACCACTCGGGAAAAAGAAAAGAAAAGAATTCAAATAGCCATGGCATCCGGCCTGATCGCTTACCGATGGCGCCATACTCTGTTTGGTAACCTGCCATTCGCTGGGTCCGAAGGCTTGGGAGCAGTATTTTCTGTGCTTTCATCTGAAATTTGAACAACCATCTCTGGAAGCAACATTTTCAACACTAATCCGTCATGTTTTGAAAGAAGATTGTCATTTTGTCCTGGAGCATGAAACCTGCCCTGGCTAGTTGGTGTAAACAGGGTGGAACAATTTTTGTGTCTTTTCTGTTATTCCAATTCATACGTTGCAGCGGCAGATGCTTCATCTTTGACACTTCGCAGCAACCTAGACTTCCGCTTGGGCTTCTCGCCAGTTCTTAGGTATGATTCAACTTCCGGCTTAGATCGGAATATATAGCCAGTAGATTCTTCCTCATAATACTGCAGAAAACAGCCATTTTATTGGTGTAATTTAAAATGAGACATTTTTTTATCCATTATGAGCTACGTTTTCTTACCCTAAAATATACCGTATCAGTTGAACGTGCTGACGCCCCAGATTTTCGGCATTTAATCAGTTTTTTTAATCCTTTAGGAGGGAAATCGGGGGACTCTGCTTCGGCAGTTTTCCTGTTACTCCTCACCCGCTTCGTGATGGAAGCCACTTCACCGGCCTGCATTTCTGCATGGGATGCACGACTCTGCTCAAGCATTTCTGCATGGGGAGTTCTATTTTCCATTTCAAGGGCCTGAAACTGAAGAATTTTTTTCAGTTGTTTCGGACATCTCAAAAGTCGAATACTCCAAAAGATAAATTTTACTTGTCTCCCTGCTTCCTGCCTCTTCGTTCCCTTGCGCTCGAATCGCCATACGAGCTTGCATGCATGGGATGCACTCTGGTCTGGAGGCTCTGTTTCCATTTCAAACGGGGATCGAGAGTAAAAAACTCATTGAAATTTGTACACAAAAATAATTAAATGACCTAAACTGAGATACCAGTAAAGAAATGACTGATCTATTTAAATGAATCTACCCTCTTTCGGCGAGCATATGAACTCATTTCTAACGTCCTGTGACTGAAATTCAAGAATTTTGTTCAGACATCCGAAATCTGGAATAGAGTCTGGGCGACATTTTATCAAGTTCATCTTCCGCCAGATTAACTTTCAATACATGTAATGAACTGTATTTGCTTAATTTGTTCAGTGGAAAGCATTTTTTTCTACATGCATTTGAATGGATACACAATATGTATGAATATTAAAACTATATGCTGCACTTCATATTAAAATTCCGTGGCCGTAACTTGAAAAAGTGAGAAAAAGTGAAAAAGAGAAACGCGTATGGAAGATTGGCTTTTCAAAACCCAACTTACTAATTTTGGAAGATTGTGCTTCGGCTATTGCTTTGTTTTTGGAAGATTGTGCTTCGGCTTCGGCTATTGCTTGTGCTTGTGCTTCGGCTATTGCTTGTGCTTGTGGTTCGGCTAATCAAGATTGTGCTTGTGCTTGTGCTTCGGCTATTGCTTGTGCTTGTGGTTCGGCTAATCAAGATTGTGCTTGTGCTTGTGCTTCGGCTATTGCTTTGTTTTTGGAAGATTGTTTTTGGAAGATTGTGCTTCGGCTCCTGTGACTGAAATTCAAGAATTTTGTTCAGACATCCGAAATCAAGTTCATCTTAGTGGGTGTGGGGAAGAGTTGATAGTGGGGGTGTCTAAAATCGAAATCGAGACCTAATGAATTTTAATATGTGATGTATATAAATTTAAACACAGATTTTAGACTCTATCTATATAGTGTATCTAATAATGCATAGATCTGAGTTAAGAATGTGTAGATCTAAAGTTCATTATAATGCTTTTTTTAGATTTTTATTTTTTCAATTGTCAAGCTAAAATCTAAATCCAAATCACAATCACAATATACATATGTTACTCTACAGATCAATTTCTTCTCAATAACTTACCTTCAACCTGCAGAGGAGGAGTTCTTCTAGCAGTCCCTCATATATTCTTTTCATTCATTCTTTTCTCGGCCTTGAATGTTAGGAGAAATAATGCATCTATACAACTACTCTTTTTGCGAGTTGGGCATTGTTCTAAGAACATCATCAAGCTCTCCATCATCAAGCTCTGTGCCTTTCTCAAGCTCTCCATCATCAAGCTCCGCGTCTTTCTTCGGGGAATCATAAAGAGTTGCTTCTCCTTCCTCTTCCCCTACTATTTCTATTTATATCATTAGGGTTTTCTTCTTATACTTAAATATCTTTACTCTTTTTATTCCCGATTAGGGTTTTCTTCTTATACTTAATTATCTTTATTCTTTATTCTTTTTTATTCTCGATTAGGGTTTTCTTTATATACTTAATTATCTTTACGCTTTTTATTCTTTATATATATATGATTGCCCACTAAACCCTATACTAGTATGTTCTAAAACATCACGTTATTCCTATTCTAGAGTGGTCTAAAACATCATGTTAAATTTTAATTGGTGTAATTGTAAAATGCTAAACTTATAAAATTTTTAATTTATGTTGCTTAAACTATTTCTAACTAGTTTTGCACCTTTTATTTCTAATTTGTAATGGGACTTAGACTTATTGGCATCATGCTCACTTCCATGTGCCTTTTGGCTATGCATCTACTCCCACTATAGTTGTGGACATTAGAGTTTTTATTAGAATGCTTGAGTTTTTGTTAGCATGTCCTTCACCCCAATATTAAATAAATTAAATTTGTCTATTAACAAGTTCTTTTTCTTATAATTGTTAGTTTATGCCTCTAATTAGTTCAAGACCTATCATTTCCATTAACAAGGTGTTATCATCATGCAACCACAATTTTAGAGTCCAATGGTTGGCCCTTCCACTGTTACTACCTACATGATTAATATTTGAATATTATTATGCCCAATTAACTAAGTGGTTTCCCATCTACTTTGCCAAAAATAAATTTTGAATAATTCCATATCCAATTATTGATATTTAAATATTATTGTGCATTGCCAACAATAGATTTTGAATAGATTATATATCCAATAATGAGACTGTCTTTCATTATTTTGTATTGTTTATTATGTGTTAGGAAAGAATCAAGGTTGTTAAACCTAGTCATGGAGAAATCAATTAAATTCTTGATTGTGACTTGTCTAAGCTAGCTCACTCTTTCTTAAGAAGACATACTAGTTTTTCAGAGGGTTGTTAAACCTAGTCATGGAACAAGCAATTAAACTCTTGATTATGACTTGTTTAGGTTAGCTTATTCTTTCTTTTGCTAAAGAATAAGAAGACATATTGCTTTTGCATATATCTTAATCTTTAAATTTGACGCTCTTGATTATGACTTGTTTGGGTTAAGCTCATTCCCTCTGTCACCAAGGAATAAGAAGACACAGTAGTTTTTTTTTCACATATCTTAATCTTTAAATCTAGTGTTTGCTTAGTCATTCCAATATTTCATGAAGACTTACCTTAAATTTATCCATAGAAAAGAAAATGGTCTATTTACACTCCAATATTTCATAAAGACTTACCTTAAATTTATCCATAGAAACAAAAAAATGGTATATTTACACTCCCTAGCTTATGGGAATGTTATGAGCATACAAAAATGGTTGTAATATATTTATCTTATTAAATATTACATTTCCTCTTATTTTTTTGCCTTAGCGTATGGCCATTTACAAATGGAAACTTAGTAGTGGGTATTTTCTTGTCCCTCCATCTCCTTTTCTACATAGTGGGATTAAGATTAACAATTAGCTTTATAAAGTCCCCATATGGAGTGGTAGGGATGCAAAAGGTGGGGAGGTGTGTTTTCTCCTTCCCACC
>APFE031371527.1:136201-193053 GCA_000404065.3 Pinus taeda | reverse complement strand
ACTTTATATAAGACATGCTTGCGCGTATGCACCTTTTGAACGGTGTGCCTGCGTACTCCTTATTTTCTTCAATATTTGAGAGTTGTTCATCAATGTTTGCTATTGACCTGTTGTACAATGATCCATCACCTGTATGGGTTGCCATCAAGGACAACACTTTAGCCATAATGCCAACAGTGGTGAATTGAAGATAGATCCCTCTACGGTTGAAGTCATTGTGAACTAGCCTAAACCCAAATCTGCTACAAAGGTTAGGAGTTTCCTAGGGATGGCACAATATTGGAGAAATTTTATTGCTAACTTTTCTTTGATTGCAGCTCCATTACATGCTTTAACAGGATTGAAATAGGTGTTTCAGTGAGGAGGAAAACAACAGAAAGCCTTCGACACCTTAAAAGAGAAAATCAGTACAACACCAGTACTAGCACTGCCAAATCTTCAACATCCAATTGAGATTGAGACAGATGCCAGTGACTATGCCATGGGAGTAGTGTTGATGCAACACAGAAAACCCATATGCTATCATTCTGAGACATTCACTTCTGCAGTAGTTAATTATCCCACATATGATAAAGAATTGTATGCATTAGTACAAAGTGTGAAAAAGTGGAAACATTACCTAGTGGGTAAAGAAACAATCATACATACAGATCATCAACCACTTCAATATTTTCACTCACAAACTAAATTGCAGCAATCAAGACATTATAGGTGGATGGGTTTTCTATAGCAATTTCATCTTGTCATAAGATATAAGAAGGGAATACACAATAAGGTTGCAGACATGTTATCAAGACAAATCATAAATGCATCTACTATACTTAAGCATAACTCAATAATGCATGAAAGCTACATTGAACAATTTGCTCAAGATGTAGATTTTAAAGATGTATATGCAACTTTAAGTCATGGCAAGCAAGTAGAAGAATTGGATTATTATGTAAAGGACCAACTCTTATATCATTTGGGAAACTTATGCATTCCACAAAATGAAAGAGTTAACATAATTTGAGAAGCACATACTTCTCTTATATCAGGTCATTTTGGTGTATCTAAAATAGTTGCACAATTGCAAATGTTCGTTATTGGCCAAGAATGCATGAGACAGTTTCTAGATATATCAAAGGGTGTACTATGTGTGCTACAAGCAAGCCCAGTAATAGAAAATTAGGCTTGTACACTCCACTTTCAATTCCTTCTCATCCTTGGGAAAGCATTTCCATGGATTTTGTTGGGGGTTTGCCAAAATATAGGAAAGGTCATGATTATTTGTATGTTGTTATGGATAGGTTTAGTAAAATGTGTATTTTGATACCATGTAACAAGCAGGTTACATCTGAACAAACAACAAAGTTATTCTTTCAGAATGTATGGGTTCATTTTGGGTTACCCACTTCTATTGTATCTGATCGAGATTCTCGATTTGTTGGGAAGTTTTGGTCAAGTTTATGGGAATTTATGGACACCAGGTTGAAGGAGAGCACAACATTTCATCCACAAACAGATGGTCAGACAGAAGTGGTCAACAGGACAGTGATCTAGTTTCTTAGAGTCTATTGCAGCAAGCATCCCAAGCTTTGGGATTAGCATTTGTTGTATGTGCAACATGCTTAGAATAGTGCCAAGAACTCTTCTACTCAGAGATCTCCTTTTGAGACTTGTTTTGGTTTTATACCAAAGTCTCCTTTGGATTTTGTCTTTGGTAAAGACATAGCAGTTGATGGACATAGTGATGTGGACAAAGCAACCAAGTTCATTAAACAAATCTAAGAAATTCACTAGGCAGTGCAGGAATAGCTGGAAAGAAATCAAGATAAGTACAAGGCAAGACATGACAAGCATCGATTTGAGCATAGTTTTCAAGTTGGTGATCAAGGCTGGTTGTACATCAGCAAAGAGAGAATGCAAGGTGAACGTAAGAAGCTAAAACCAATAAGGTATGGACCTTTCAAGATACTTGATAAAATTGGTGAAAATGATTTTTGCCTTGATTTTCCAGCTTATATGTAGATCTATTCAATCGTTAATGCAGAAAACTTGAGATTGTACGAACCTTCATTGATTGAAGATCCTAAAGAGCAAAGTTAGTTGCCTTCTATTGGGGATTTGTTGCCTGAGTTTATCAATGAGTTATAGGAGGACATAGTTCTGGATAGGAAGGTAAGAACTACCCGTCAAGGGGATGTTGAGTACCTGAGAGTAGGACTCAAAGGTTCAAATCCAAGCAAGGCACGATGGATAGAAATTGGAAAAGTGAGGGAACTATATTCTCACTTGATCATTGCCTAAAAACCAACTTTTGGTGGTCCAAAATCTTTTCAGTCGGAAGGCATGATCCAAATTGGATCCTAAAACCTCTAAGTATAAGTCTTTAATACTATCAAAAAACACTATCACATAAGAAAAACTAAGAAGAAAGGTGGAAAACAGAGCTAAGTGAAGGTTGAATTAACATTGCACAAGAGCTGTCGGATCAGACAGATCAACGGCCCAAATTAAATCGGTATATCTCATCGGAGTAGGCCAGCAGAGTGTATCAGAGGTAGCCTTTTGCGAATTGCGATCATGATCTAGTGACTTAATGTGGACCATTGATTGAGCGCGTAGATCAACGATGAAGATTGCATTATCGCATCACAAATTTCCAAAGGGAGGACATACTGCAAGCCCAGAGACTCAGTGATATGCGATTGTGATTTATCGCATCGCAATATCGCATCACAACAATATATGGGAATGGACCATGGCTCATGGCATTGCGAAGGGCCGATATGTGATATGCCAATATCGGCGATCAGTGATCAGCAAGTGGACTGGAAACAATACAAAGACCCATGATATGCGACATGCAATAGACCCAGAGCCAATAAGGATTATAGTTTGGATTTAAATATATTTGAAGTCTTGTTTCTATGAATATTTTTGTATTTCCCCATGTATTGATGTTTGACCCATAGCCGATGTAACTTGTGATTGCGATCAAGGCAGATCCAACGGGGTTTATAGGTGTGGCTGTATAAAATTTGAGGTCCAATAATAAGCATTTTCAATGTATTTCTGTGTATTTCTCTGTGTAAACATAAGAGTGTATTCCCAAGGATTTCACTCGTGCCAGTGGTCCTTTCTATTTGAAAATAGGTGGCCATCATACCTTAGAACTTTTTGTAATGATTGGTTAACACTCAACAGGGATTTGAATGGACAGCAGCCGGGAGCCAAAGAGGTTGAAAAGGAATGCAAAATGACAGTGCCGATAGGCTTAAAATCCATTCAATGGTAGCACAAAAAGGAGGTTAGTTGGAGACAGTTAGAGAAAGAAGTCAGATTGAGGTAGATTGAATAGAGGAATAGGACAAGGGGAGAGTCTATGCACTCTTTTAGATTCAAGGTTTTCGAGTAGATGCCTCTTTGATGTCATTGTTGTTTGAGACTCTATTTTGAGCTCACCCTTACAATAATATGTTCTTAAAGACTTAATATAGAGGTCGACATTGAAAGCTAGACCAGGAGACATAGCCAGGAAGTTTGGTGAACTCCTTGATTATTTGTTGTCTTGATGTGTGTGTCTGTTATGTTTTCTAACTACCCATTTTCTATATTATTCGCAATATTTTTTATCCATTGCACTAAGTAATATAGGAATTCTTGCACATGAGTCTATAATACCTTAATTGGTATCTAGAAATGGAGCTCCATAATGGAACCCTGGAGTGGGATATATTAAGGGAAGGATTCTTAATTAGCTTCAGTTTTGAAGATGGGTTTGAGAGCATTGATGAAGATCTACAGGAGATTAAGGCAATGATCTTCAGAATTCTGCAGGAATCTTTGTTGTTGGTGCAACCAAATTGGAGCACCCAGTTGCGCCATGCATTGGAATGCTATAATGTGATTGCTTAGGGGGAGGATGAAGATCCAAGAAATATTAATATTCTAGAGGTAGAAGGCCATCGCGAGGTTGAAGGTCCGCAAATAGAAAACCCAGACATCACTGCGCCATTGAAAACCAAGAAAGTGAACATTGGTACTGAGGTAAAGCCAAAATTTGCAAAGATGGGGGATTACTGGGATGATTCCACAGTGGATAAATTTGTTGTGTTAGTCCACAAGTACTAGGATATTTTTCCTACCAGGTTTTTCGACCTAAATGGCATCATAGGCAACTTGGGTGTGATGAAAATCACTTTGAAACCAGATGTGAAGCCTATTAAACAAAAGTTGTATCACCTCAATCCCAAATACAACGAGAAGGTTCACTTGGAGTTAGATAAGATGTTAGAAGTAGGCATCATTGACCTTGTGGAAGAATTTGATTGTGTGAGCCCAATGGTGGTTAAGGAGAAGAAACAGAAGGCAGAAATAAGGATTTGCATATATCTAAGGAAGATTAATGATTCCTACGTGCATGATCCTTTCCTGACGTCGTTTACTGATGAGGTATTGGACAACGTTGGAGGGTAGGATACCTACTCATTCACTGATGGCTTTTCACGGTACCATTAGATCAATATTGCACTAGAGGATAGGAGAAAAACAAACTTTGCGATGGAATGGGGTTGTTTCCAGTACACCGTAATTTTGTTTGGACTTAAGAATGTGCTCGCTATATTATCTCACGTAGTTATAGCGGAATTTAAGGAGTTGATTCATAAGCTCTTGGAGGTGTATTTTGATGACTGGATAATGTTCGGTTTAGTAAAGCACCATGTAGCAAGTCTGTGCCTGATGCTAGATATGTGTTGCAGATAACAAATCGTTCTAAATCTAAAGAAGTGTCTATTCTATGTCCCCTTTGGGATCATGCTGGGTCATGTGGTGTGAAAGCAAGGGTTGATGGTGGACCCTCCCAGGATCACGATGATAATGAATTTGGATGCCCTAAGAAGCATCAAATAGTTGCGTGCAACGCTCGGGCATACAGGATATTACAGAAAGTTCATCAAGGCTTATGCTCAAATTACCCTACCTATGGAGAAACTGTTGAGGAAGGATGCTACATTCTATTGGGATGAAGAATGTCAATGAAATTTAGATGTATTAAAGGAAAATATGGTCATCGCGCCAATTTTGGTCCTCCCAGATTGGAAGAAGGAATTTCATGTACATGTCGATGCCTCTTGCATTGTGTTGGGAGCATTGCTAACACAGGCCAATGAAGGAGAAATGGACCACCCTATAGCCTTCGGAAGTAGGAAATCATCAAAGGCCAAGAAGAATTACTCCACAACAAAGCACGAAGGATTGGCTATGGTGTGCGTGCTTCAAAAATTCAGGCACTATCTATTGGGCAGAGATTTCAAAATTTACATAGATCACTCTACCTTGAAATACCTAGTCAATAAGCCTGTGTTGGGGGGGAAGATCTAATGATGGTTGTTGCTATTCAAGGAGTATGATTTTGAGGTGATTGTGAAGCCAAAAAGGTTGAATTCAGGACCTAGCCATCTATCGTGGATCGAAATAAGAGAAGAGCCTACTAATTTGGAGGAAGGGTTGCCCGATGCGTACCTCTTCATGGTGTGCATAGCAGATAACTACTTTGAAGATATTATTCACTTTTTGATGACAAGGATGGCACCAAAGGGGTATACAAGTCAGCAAAAGAAGGAACTAGTAGTATGCGCGACAAATTTCTCAGTGATTGCAGGACATTTGTATAGAATGGGAGCAAACAAGATATTGTCATGATATGTGTCAGATTTTGAGTGGCATAAATCCTCGTTGAAGCTCCTGGAGGGGCTATGGGAGGACATTATGCAGGAAAGGAAACAACACAAAAGGTTTTGTGCACAGGCTTATGGTGGCCTACACTGCATAAAGATTCTAAAGTGTATTGTAGGGCATGTGATGCATGTCAACGAACGGGCAGATCATCGTGGAGGGATGAGTTGCCACTGAATCCTTAAGTATCATTTGAAAAATGGGCAATTAATTTTGTTGGGCCAATTCAGCCCCCAGGAAAGAAGACAGTTGCGTGCTACATCATCACCATGACAACGTATTTAACAAGATAGGAAGAGGCATAGCTGGTCAAGGATTGCACAGGAGCTACAACAACAAAGTTTTTGTTTGAATATGTGTTAACTAGATTTTCCTGTACGAAAGTGTTGATGAGTGATTGAGGTACGCACTTCCTAAATGAGACAATAACCACATTAACTAAGGAGTTCCAATTCTATCATCAGAACAACACCCCATATCACCCTCAAGCTAATGGAATAGTAGAGGCCTTTAATGAGATTTTGGACAACGCATTGACAAAGATTTGTAATGTGCAGCAGAATGACTGGGATGTGCACGTACCTGTAGTGCTATGGGCGTACAAGACTATTTGTAAGAAGATGACGGGATAGACACCTTTCCAATTGGTGTATGGTGTAGAAGCTATGATGCCTATGGAATATATCGTGCCTAGTCTATGCATAGCAGTTTTCATAGGTATGGCCAATCGTGATGTCTTTGAAGAACGGCTAGTGCAACTGATGGAGCTTGAAGAAGACAAATTCTTGGCTGGATTCCATCGGCAAGTACAAAAGTAGCGTGAAAAAGCATGGCATGATCTACACATCAAGTTGCGCTTGTTCAAAGTAAATGATCTGGTTTTATTATATGATAGCAAGTTCACTAGGTTTCCGGGAAAATTTCAGATGCACTGGCTTGGGCCATATGTTATCAAATAGATTACAAATGGAGGAAAAGTTTAGCTTGCAAAGCTGAATGGAGAAGATTTTCCAGGAAGGGTGAATGGACACTGGTTGAAACCATATACAGGGGATCCAACTTAATCACTATATGACGATAAGATAGTCTTAGTGCTCTAGGCAGTTGTAAGGGAGCGCACGACTATAAACTACACCACCAAGATTGGAGGACTACGCAGTAGGTGGGCTACGTGGAAAATGGTGATGTTGTAGTATAAGAAGCTACACATAGGAAGTTGCGCTATGGAGGGAGGTGCAGCACAACACAATAGGGAAATGATCGTTAGAGTCATTGTTCATGATTTGACAGCCAGAAGATGGTAAGGAGGAGCGGGTTTTGCAGCATTTAAGACCAAAATATTTGAATATCTGCTGCCAAAAAAAATTAATGATCAAATTTTGGGGGGAATGGTTGGATTTGAATTCAAAAACCCCTATAAATTACACGTGTCGGTCCAATAGAGAACACTTTTCACCCTTAGGATTTTTGAGTTGTGTTGTCTGTTTCTTATGAACCATTCATTTTTCGAGGATTTGGTCATGAGCCCTGCATTTTCCAATTTACTGGACTTGAATCAGAAATTCATTCTTGAAACCATGTTAGGACCAATCCCTGCTGAGGCTGTGAGCACTAGGGGAGATGTTGGGTTTGAAGGAGCTGCTCCAGAAGTAGTGAGTATGGAGGCTCTAGCTCATGTGCTTATGGTGTTGAGGTCACCTAGGGAAAAGCCTACCCCTGATAGAGAAACCTAGAAGCTAGTGCTGGTGCGTGAATTTCCCAAAAAACACTCTGTAAAATAGAAGAAAGACAAGAAGCTCGAGAGGGTTGCTGATTTGGAGGTCGAGGAAGGATAGGGCACTGATGACATCGACGTTGAAGGAATGGAGCCTCTTAGCAAGTTTTCTGACTATATCCCTCCATGCAAGGGGAAGGCAAAGGTCACCAAGGACCCAGTTTCACACAAATTTGTAGAAGATTCCCTTTGAAGGTTTGTGCCTTGCATGGATCCCACTATTTAAAATGGAAGATTGGGATCTTGTAGACCATGAGCGGTTCCCTCACCTTGCGACAACCAACTATATGAAGCGCATATACTACCTAGACTTAGGTGTCTCCAAGCTAGAGATGGTGGAGTGGATCCACGTAGTAGAGAATAAAGGGCTATTGAACCTGTTGTGGTGCCCCATTTTCATCACACAACTATCAACACAAAGGTTCCTGTACTAAGAAATCAATGTCCTTGTACTGGGTTTCCAAACCACTTGTAGAAAATGAAAAGGGTCTTAACTAAGAATAAATTGTGAGTTGAAATAGAGCTAAGGAAATAAACATTCATAGGTAAAAGACTCTTTAACTAATCACACATTCATCAATGAAAGGTACTTCGAAAGTTAATAAAATTCCTTGTTAGAGAAAGAAACTTCTTGCATGTGAAAAATAACTATCTGATCCAAATACAAGCAGGCTTCTTCTTGAGATGATTGTTTTTATGTAGATTAGATATGAACTTATTATAAATAGAAGTTTTAGCTCGAAGATCCCTTCAATAATTTCAGTGTTAAACTGAGTTACTTCCATAAGGGAAACGAGTGAAAGCACATATCTATATAATGAAAACAATTTTTCATTAAAGCTCATAAAGATAAATTAATTCTAAACTAAACTTTCATACTTAGAATTCTTGGAAACTTCACTCAGAAATAAAACACGATTTGCAGAAGAAAGAAAATGAACTTGCAAGAAATAAAAGGACTTGCAGAAGTAAAATAACCAACCTTCACTTGTAGAAACGAAAATGCACCAGTGCAAGTAACTAAAACACACTCCTTTTTCAAAAAGGAAATTAAAAACACATCAAAGGAAAGAAGGGTTAACACGAAAGGTAGGAAATAAACACACCCAAGCTTGCACACATCGGATCTGAATCACATAGTTGTTGAGGGACTAAGTCCCCTAGGGCTTTGGGTCAACACTCTAGCAGAGCGAGGGGTTATCTCCAGTAAAACAAAAGCATTCCACGCAGACATGATACTTAAATAAGCAAACTATGTGAAGAGAGGTGCACCTGGGGGTCCTTCATTCGGGTAGATCCAGCCAGGGTCCAAACCCTCTTAGAGTTCCTCTCAATCCTTGAACTTGCATCACAACCAATTCAAATAAGCGTAGCAATATATGGAAAAAGTATCATATAGAAATCAACTTCATAACTTATTGAAAGATGTTTAGTTATACATTGAAACAATTATTCATATGTAAACCATAACAATAACATCATATTCATAAAGAAGATTGATTTTAGGAACAAGATAAATGTTTCTTTATTGTAGATAACTAAAATAGAACAAGGAATTATATCACTTGAATCTTCCTCTTGCAGGCTCCAAGCAGAACTGTCCTTCGGGTCCGTCCAATCCCAAGTCTTCAAAAGGCTCCTTCCATGACTCACACAAGGATATCTCAACTAGTGAGATGACACCATAACTCAAGGAAACAAGGGTTTCCTATGATGGAGGAAGTGCTGGAAGCACAAGGATCTTTAGACTTAATCAGGGATAATCTTAGCAGAGTAATTCTCTCTCTTCTCTCCTCCTTAAGGCCTTCCCATTGAAGCCTTTCTATACATCTCCCAAAGTAGTTTTTTAGTTGGGAATTCATTGGGAACAGTTGGGACCACGGGCAATAATAGGTAATCAACAGGTAAAACCCGTGATCTACACCCAAAATTAAGGAGGTTTAATTTTTTTAAAGGTTTTAAGACATATACGCGGGTTAGGTATACACTGACCCACGTATAAACACGTTTAGCTCAGGGCAATGTCATGTACAGGGAGTAAAACATAGTTTTTTAAGTATTTGGACCAAGTCCAGAAGGAGGGGTTACCCTAGGCCATAAATGCAGCATCACAAATATCAAGAGTGAGATTTGGAGCTATAACATATTCCCCCTAATATATGAGGTCAGAAAGGGTAAATGATGGCCGAAATGTATTAAGTACATGGAAAGGAAACTTGTCAAAAACTAAGAAGGACTTCACTAGATTTCATCCTGCCAATCCACAAAAGGAGATTAGAAAGAAACACTGTCTAAGGTGGGCATACCCATGCTCAGAAAAATTAAAGCATGTTCTCATATCAAGTACAAGCGGATCCACTAAGTATACAAGTATAGAAGACTAGAAATAAATAATGGATCATCTGATCACAATCAAACAAGTACATGTCTGAATCTCACATATGAGAAGATCAATGAAGTTGAAAGATGAAGCTAATCATTGATGTCAAAAACTATACCAATAGTACCAATTGAACATGATGGAATAAGATGATACTACACTGCAAACTCGGGTCCCAACATATAAAATGTCACCATGAATGACTGCAAAATATAAGGTGGAAAGGTATCAACTAGCAATAATAGGAGCAATTTTCAAGTGAACCAATGAATGTTGATGTGACCGGAGGTCTTCACCAACCGTCGTGGTACATTTGTACACAATGGAAATGAATGAGCTGAAGTCGACCATGTGAGAAATCTTTTGATTACCAGTCATTGATGTATACCATTAACAAATGCAAGACTACTCATCGATAATGATAATGAGACTCAAGGTACCCCAGTACAATCTAACAAGTGTGAATAAATGATCTGAAGTTGAACACCTGGAAGAATCTATCAATTAGGAGACAAAGATGGTTTCCCATTATTGTTAGCAAAGGATCTACCACTGATGACTGCAAGCCCCAAGGTACTGCCAAATGGACTCTAGACCTTTGCCCCAGATTAATGAGTCATAGTCGATAGGGAAAGATCTGCTAGAAGGAAGGAATTAAGGCCTCCTTAATCAATCTAGCGTGAGTGTAACCCACAGGCCAATAATGTGGAAGGAATCGGATGAAAAAGATGTAGTAACCCAACCGAAGCACATTTCTGACGTACACAAGATGTAGCTAGCGCATGACAGAAACCCTCTGAACCAACCAGTAAAGAAAGCTGACATAGAGGCGAGGTATCCACCAATAGGGTCAAATGCAAACCAGGGTATTGCCGAGTCCCAATGTGTGATAATGTAAGCTGACGTCAAACACAAGGGAAACCACTCAGTCAAAGACCCATGATATTGATCGATGCTGAGCACAAGTTTACCTATCAATAATGAAAATAGGGCCAAGGTGTGGCTCTAGGCCTGTCCTTAGAGCAAGATGTCATTGTCAATAAGGACAAGACCTGCCAACAAGAAGACAATGGAGACATTCTCAAACCAGCATGAGTAAAGGACCAATATAACTGATGTGATGATAGATAAGACACTGACAACCATGGATGGCCGACTGAAAAATGAGTCAAGAGACACCGCAAAGAGGCCGACTCAGGCTTACTTCCCTTGAAAAAAAGCACAATTCAAATGATGACTTTTTGGTAGCATATGATAACTTTGTATAAGTTCGCCACGCAGGAGGCATGAACGAACTCTCCATATGATTCGAAGAGATAACCAATCAGAGGAGGACTGACTTAATAACAAGGTTAAGGCATACCTAAGCCAAACTAAATCCCACCCAAATGGAGGAGACTTTGTTTGAATGCTTTGTTCAAGGGTGACACGACTCTAGCTGCCAACAATAAATGAAAATATTGTCTCGTTCTCACTCTTTTTGGAATATATAATTTTTTTGTCTTTTTCATTAAGCTTGAAAAAGAATAAAAGAATGCTATAATATAGTGGAAAGAACAAGTGTCAGTGAAGCATATGATCTAGTTCCTGGGATTGGAATAACCCTATGCTCAATGCAGGGACGTAAAAACTGGTCAAAGACACTCAAAGGTATGTTCCTTCCATGGGTCATTATGTATCAAGTTGCAGAAGTCAAGGGGATGCAAGTTTGATTTTGCAGACATCATGGTCAAAATTTAGTTTAAACACGAGTCCAAGTGAAGCCAGCTAAATTCCAAAAGGTGCAAATAGTCAATATGCAATGCAGTAGTACAACTCAACACGAAGGAGCCTCTAGGGTATATGGCTAGAATGAAGCAAAGACGTAGAGAGGAATGAGTCTTCAATGCACAAGCCATGGTGGGATTAAAGAGGACTCCAGAGCCTAAGGACAATGAATTATCATGGGTGCCAAGCGACAACAAGGTACTATCTAGGGCACCAATGAAAAGGTAGGCTCTATCAGACAAGTCATGATACTTCTAAACAATGGGAAGGTTATCCACCATAACTTGGTGGGGTCGATCCTAAGGCAAAAATGGGAAAGGAAACTGATAAGTGCACAATGCAAGTGGAGAAACCTAAACTATATGCCAGTTTCAAGAACCCTTACCTGTCAAAATGGATCAACCATAAAAATTTCCAAAGCATAAATCTTCCAAGTTCTATAAACATAAATAGGAACACTAGACAAGAAGATAATACATCCCACTTATAAAATTCATATAAAATCTTGCGTTATAGAATACAAAACTTGAAAATTCTTACCTTATATATAAAATATGGTACAGGGAACCACACAACCTTGCGGCTTACGCATAATAGTTCTTCTAGACAAACCCCTTGCAGGGCTCAGGCTAAGGACTCCTTTGGTAGTCAAAACTCATGGCTTCAAAGAGCTCCTCCTGTGATGGCAAATCAAATTCTAAGAAATCATGAGAATTGCAAGGATCAAAAGAGGGAATTAAAGGGTCCCATGTCCCTATAGGAAAATTATCTAGGTCAACTACCGGGAACACGTTCTAAGAAGGAGAATAATATGTCAAAGGATCCTTCTCAGAAGAAATTGAACATTGAGGATTCAATGCTACATAATTCACTTGTGGCAGGGTTGAGTCTATTTCAACACTTGGAACAAACCAACGGGTATTTTGCAGTAAATTTGACTTAGTGTGGTAATTATCAAATGCAAGCTAATCAATAGTGACAATATTCCCTTATGAGGAAAACACATCACTCAAAAGAGACAAGACATAGCATAGACATAATCATGCCCAAGTAGCATATTAAAGTCTAAAGGGCTATCAACCACCATCATATCGATTAAGATAGTCTTCCCACCTAAAGTAATAAGCAATTGAGGAAGAACACCCATAGATTCACCAGGCCTTCTGTCATAGGCTAACAACTGACTCTGAGCTGACAACAACTTTGGGGAATCCAAAGCTTTCCAAGTCAAAGAGGATATAATACTTGCAAAGGATCCTTCATCCACCATACATCAATAGAATTTTGTGGAATTAACTCTGACCTTTATTTGGAAAGGTGCAGTGGAAGGAAGACGAGGCTTGACAAGAATATCCCAATCAAATGAGACACTCCTCTAACTTGGAGGGAGAACATTCGAAGCAGCCGAAATTCCCCCTATAGCAGAAGACTCTGCCCTAGAAATCAAACAGACTATTTTTTTAGGCATTTCACCCCCCAAAAGTGGAGTTCAATCAGCCATAGATTGCACTGGCTCAACCACGTTATTGACTAATGGTTGTTGGGACTGTTGGAAAACCATATCAGATCGAGGAGTAGAAGAACTTTCAAACTTAGACCATATCCTTTGTACCTCTGGAATACCAGGGCACAAATGAGTAAGATGGTATCCCTTGCATATCTTACAAGGGAACTTAGGTTTAAAACTTCTACGTCCAGGTTTCTTATCAACATCCATTCCACCAACATGACTAGCAGTGGTTTGTGGAGAGTCCCGAACATGACTTGCAGAGGTCAGTGACTCTTTGCTAGTATGACTTGCAGTGACTAGACTTATGCCCCTAGCATGACTGGCAGCTGTTAAAGGCTCATCTTCAACATGACTGGTAGAGGTTGATGATGGATTGCTAGTATGACTCGCAGTGACTAGACTTGTGCCCCAAGCATGACATGCAGCGGCTGAAGGCTCATCTTCAACATGACTTGTAGAGATTGATGATGAGGTGCTAGTATGACTCGCAGTGACTAGACTTATGCCCCCAGCATGACTTGCAGCGGTTGAAGGCTCATATTCAACATGACTAGTAGAGGTTGATGATGAAGTGCTAGTATGACTTGCAGTGACTAGACTTGTGCCCCCAGAATTACTTGCAATGGCTGAAGGCTTAGCTTCAACATGACTAGCAGAGGTTGATGATAAATGGGTAGAATTATTCTTCTTCTTCGTCTTCCTCTTTCTCCTCTTTTTAGATTTCTTATTACAAGAAGGAGGAGAAAGAGGAATCCTAGATTTCTCTTGGAAAGAAGATGAACAATTAACATCCATGTGATGCCCCTAAAATAAATCATTCATTTGAGAAGCTTCAAGAACATCTGGAATATTTGGAGTGGACCACAGCCAAACTGGTAGTCCAACATTCAATCTAGGAATATTCAATGTGGCCATCAAGGGAGTACCAACATTTCCAAAGAAAGGAAAAGCATAAGGATCCACTTTTGGGAGGGTACCTTGTTGGTGTCCAAGGGAATATGGGCCATATCTAACTTATTCGTAGACCCTTCCCTTATGAGAATGTAGAAATGACTTTTCAAGGAAGATAGACACACAATCAAAACCTTTGCCCTGGAGGAGGCAACTCCATAGCTTTCAAAAACAAGATCAAAAGCCGTTCAAAATCGGTGGAGTGGTAGGTCAGTAACTTAGAATCGAAAATCCAAAAGTGACTAGACAAAAATACCTAAATCCAACTATATACAAGGAGCAAAGAACACTCAACTATAAAGTCCCTAAAGAAGTCAAACAGTCAAATAACATTCAAGTATTTCCGCTCCGGGTGATGAGGACTGGACACTAAAATAAAAGAAAGTGATGTAGGGGCCTTCCAAAGATAGTCTGGGATAATTATGGCCTAGGCCTACCAGGGAAGGTATAAGAGGAAATTACATTGACCTCCAAACAACAACCTGTGTCGGTGCAAACCCCCAAGCTTCACAAGGGTGCCTTCTAGAAGTACTATTGAGAGTGATACAAAGTAGGAGAGGGGATATCTCTCTTCCTTATCTTCAAAAGCCCTTGTGCTTAACTCCCAGGTCCAGAGCTTCCCTGGTCTCCCTAATGGTATTGGATTTGAACTCTTTATTAAGACTTCTATGTTTGACAATTTAAAGTGGCCTTGAAGAGTTTTCTCTCCACTCTCCTAATCCAAGGCCCTAAATGTCCTAAAACATGTTGCTATGTCTAAATTGACAATATAAAAAAGTTCTAGTATATTTTATTTAGCGCTTGTTTTTAAATGTGTTGTTCTTAAGTGAAGGGATAAACAGAAGTGAAACTTGTGGTGTGTGTATGACTCAACCAAAATCAAGGAAAAAAGTAACTACATGAATGCAATAATTTTTCTTTCAATGTAAAGCAACTTCTACTTGGGTTCTAAGAAACTCCTAGAAAGCAAAAAACTTTTTCTCTTTTCTTTTCTTGCAACACACTTCACACACACAAAAACTAAAAGGATTACTAATACATGAACAATGCAAAACTATCCTAATGCAAGGTGTAATGAAGATGCAAGAAACTTAATATTGCTCTAAAGTAAAGAATGAAAGCAAATTGTTTATCACTTCTAATTAGCCACTTTGATGTTTAGATAGAATATAAGTTCCTAATGCTCATTTTCATCCAAACACTAAAAGCAAATCTTAAGACAAACAAAATGCACTTTCACTCGCAAAAAGAAACCAAATCAAAATAGGGCAAAAGAAAGAAAAAACCAAGTTTTTCAAGAAGTTTTCTTTTTTCATGAAAGCAAAAACAACTTTTCAAAATTGCTCCAAACACTATTGAATACTATGAGACCGAAAAATAGGCAAAAAAACACTTTGCAAGCTATCAACTCCAAATAGGTGAGAAGTCAACGAAATAGGTGTTTCAAGATGCCCTAAATGACCAAAAAGCAGCAAAAGAAAAAAAGCTTGGAGACAATGATCAAAGCCAAGAAAGACAACTTTCAAAATCGTCAATCAACAACTTTCAAAAAGTGAGAAAAGCAAATGGCCACAAGATGCAGTTTTGACACAACGTAAGAAGATCACAAGGAAAGTTTTTCACAAAGATTGAAACCAATCCTTCTACTCGGGAAGACTAGAACAACCAAGATTCCCAGAAAGAAATCTCGTGTGCTCAAACATAAATGATGACATTGCAAAAAAAAAAACAAGACCAAAACTTTCCACAACAGGAGAGAATTCGAAACCATAAACTTGCTGCAAAACCAAAGACTGATACCAAAACTTGATTGCTCAGGAAACACTCGGACCAAAAAATAAATCCTCTAAGATAAAAAGACATGAAAAAATCTTGGAAAATTAGGGTACGCGCGATTGTGTCAATACACAGTTGCGTGTATACGCGATTCGGCCCAAAGAAACTCGCCTATACATGGGTTCATATGGGGAAACTTGTGTACATATGCCTTTGTAACCTGACGAAACTATGTATATAATAATTCACAAGAAAAAATGAAAAAGAGGTCTGGAGAAAATGCTTAGACTTAAAGTTTGAGTTCCTACAGGAACAGACAAATCAATTATAGAAAAAAAATCAATTATTGAGCCCTGATTGGCTTAAATTAACCCAAACTAGGAATAATAATATTGTTGCCCCCAGTGGAGTCACCAATTCAGTTGAGGGACTAAGTCCCCTAGGGCTTTGGGTCAACACCCTAGTAGCGCGAGGGGTTATCTATAGTAAAAGACAAGCATTCCACATAGACATGATACTTAAATAAGTAAACTATGCGAACAGAGGTGCACCTGGGGGTCCTTCATTCGAGTAGATCCAGCTAGGGTCCAAACCCTCTTAGAGTTCCTCTCGATCCTTGAACCTACAAAATAGCCAATTCAAAGAAGCATAGCAATATATGGACAAATTATCATATAGAAATCAACTTCCTAACTTACTGAAAGATGGTTAGTTATACATTGAAACAATTATTCATATGTAAACCATAACAATAACAACATATGCATAAAGAAGATTGATTTTGGTAACAAGATAAACATTTCTTTATTGCAGATAACTAAAATAGAACAAGGAATGATATCACCTGAATCTTCCTCTTGTTGGCTCCAAGCGGAACCTTCCTCCAAGTCCGTCCAATCCCAAGTCTTCAAAAGGCTCCTTCCATGACTCACACAAGGATATCTCAACTAGTGAAATGACATCATAACTCAAGGAAACAAGGGTTTCCTATGATGGGGGAAGTGTTGAAAGCACAAGGATCTTTAGACTTGATCAGGGATAATATCAGCAGAGTAATTTTCTCTCTTCTCTCCTCCTTAAGGCTTTCCCATTGAAGCCTTTTTATACTTCTCCCAAAGTAGTTTTTTAGTTAGGAAATCATTGGGAACAGTTGGGGCCACAGGAACTAATAGGTAATCAATAGGTAAAACCCAGGATCTCCACCCGAAATTGAGGATATTTAATTTTTTTGAAGTGTTTTAAGACATATATGCGGGTTGGGTATACACTGACCCACGTACACACACGTTTAGCTCAGGGAAATGTCACGTACAGGGAGTAAAACACTGTTTTTTAATTATTTGGACCAAGTTTGGAAGGAGGGGTTGCCCTAGGCCATAAATGCAACATTACAAATATCAAGAGTGAGATTTGGAGCTATAACAACAACTTATGAAGAAGTCAAATCATGTTAACTATGAAAGAACAAAATATAACCTGCTCAAACCTTTCATAAAAATAAGTTTAACACATATCACAAAAAAGAGAGAACAAGTTGGGTTGGCTGGGCCCTAGCCAACTAGCTTGTTTCCCTGCTACAAGATTTGGAACTTCAGGTGCTCAAATAATACATCACAAAAATATTAGAACAGGAAAATGCATAACTGGTGCAATCCTTTGTATTAAACTTCAAAGGTAGAAAATATACATCATGGATCCTAGATCCAGCCCAAAAAATATGGCAACACACAAAAAAATCATAGTATATGTCAAAAATTCCCCAAAGTATCACTACCTAGCTTCCACTAGAAACCCTATTGAATATACATTCTCGGCTCAAGGCCGCAACAAAATGTACAACAAAATTTTATCTTGGGGCTCTCAGCTGTTAAAGAAAGACTAAACAAGGGTTCTTGTTTGAAGCACTGGTCTTCAAATCCTGCATATTCCTCTATGCTTCAAGCCTAGCAAAGATGACTAGTCTTCTAGCAAAGAATCTGCATAGTTTGTCAAATTGTCTCAGTCATAAGCGATAAACCAAGTTGAAGTTGACAGATGCCTCAAAAGTGCAAGAAAGATGGGCGGGAGAAGAATCATTCCTGCACCAACCCATCTTCCACATTGATTAACACTTTCGCCTTATTGAATTACCTTAGGAAAGAGAACATCTAAGTTGCAAAGGAAAATAAGATATTAAATCTTTATAATTAATAATTAAGCTCATATATAACCTTTAATACGAAAACCATGAAATAAGTGCAGGAATGACTACAAGTTTAAGAGAAGTGTAGGAATAAATAGGCTCCAAGGTTAAAACATAGGCTTAGATAGTGTGTTCGAGGTAAGTTAGAGGTTAAAAATAGGAAAGTTTTGCTGAAAAACAACCATGAAAGATGAGAGGATCTATGATGTTCAACAATTTTCTACTCTCCACAAACTATAATATAGTTTAAATATCAACAAAAAACTCATTAGAGTAGATTATCTATTTAGTGGAAGCTTCTAACTGGGGCTCTACATTTTACATGTTCCTGTCACTTTATCAGGGCCATAATGTCCATGATAGAATAAAATGTTACATCACTACAACGCAACTCAATAAAAACAGTTAAATGAAAAATGATAGATATGATAGAGTAATAAATTCATATCTAGATAAATAAAATTACTGAAAGTAAGGGTTATATAAAACAAAGAGTACATGATCAATATTTTACCCATGAAATAAACATGCAACTTAATGATCTTATGTTCAGATTTGAAACATGCATTCTTTTGAAAAATAGAAGAGAGAGCTTTAACTTTCAAAAATTAAGATCACTTTAAAGGAATTCCCATCTTCATGATAGTTTAAGATATGCAGAAATGTATAATAGAAATGACATGATTATTATAGACATTTTTGGGCATTGCAACCCCAATCATAAATGTCCATAAATTGAGGGCTCCTAAGTCCCTAAAATTGTTGCTTCACTATCTAAAGGAACAAGGCCAGATAATTACATCATCTCCTAGAAGTTCTCCACAGAAAACTGCTCAGAAATTGTCAAAACTGGACCATATTGAATGCCCAGTGCAGAGGGTGCGATGCATATCCCCTTCCCAGTGTAAAGGGTGTGATGCATACTGGATGGCCCCTCTGTAGGGTGCGATGGGTGAGAATGGACAAATGGCAGAGACATTTTGTGAGGTGGAAGATCATAGAATCTTCCAGAAACTTCCCCTCTAACACTTGCCTGTCTGATTTTGACCAGGGATGAGTAAGCGATCATCAATCTCCAAGTGGAATCAAGAACTATCAGAGAGAGGACACTAATCAAAATCCCATAAGCTAACTCACCCCCCTACAATCATCTATATATGGATCCCTCATCACAGAGATCCAGAGGTTGGAATCTTGTATCTTGTAGAGAAGTGCTGTTGGTTTTTTGGTGTAACATCATAGTGTTGGCTGATCTAAGCTTTACTTGAGGTGAAGAAGGGCTTTCTTGCTGGAGGATGATGCTGGGTCAGAACAATTGGTTGTAATCCTCCTGATATTATTGATATTAATAAAGCTATTCAAGTTTTCCTCCACATTCTTGTATGTTTGATTGTATATGCATTTGTGTGGTCAATACATATCTGGTCTTGTGTTGTTTATGAATATAGATCTCTGTTCTTCGATAGTATTATGCTGCTTTGATTCCACAGGTGCTCTCTGAAGCTGTGTAGACAAAGAATGAGTGGCAAAGATCTTTCGAGAAGGAGAGGAACTGAGCAAGGAACCAAGCACAAGACAAAGGTTGGTGTCCTTTGTTCTCCTCTTGTCTATTTTTCATAAAGGAAAGCGAAAGTAGTTTTAACTTTTTTGTTTCTAAGATAACTACCAGTCTTAGTGGGAATAGCAGCTCTAAGTGGACACTATTCCCGGTAACAAAATGGCGACTCCACTGGGGATCGAATAGATTGTTTATTAGTCCATTTTTGTTTGTTTTATAAACTTACAGACGGAGCCTAAAGTCAAGCTAGCTAGCCTTCTAACTGCATTTGCTATGCAAGTGCAAAGTAGATCAATGCTGCTTCAGTCTATCTCCAGGTTTTGTTTATAAATCGAACAATCAATCTGCAAACACTCTAATTTCCCTAAGTGGTGGCTCTAGTAACCTCCTTAGATCAACCCCTGTGATTTGTATTTACTGAGCATCACTTACTCGTCCTAAATCCTTGAACTGAACTGCAAATTGTGAGCAAAGACTAGATAAGAGTCTCGCACTGGTACCATCGCACCCTCTCTTCAAGGCAGTTTGTATGCATCGCACTTCCCATGTGCAGTAGGTGAGATGCATACTAGATTCCTTGTGTGACAAGTGCGATTGTCAGGGAAGGTTAATTTTACCTTCAGACTTTGGTTTTTCTTCACTCTTTTTAGTTCTATTCAAGAGTTTTGTTGTCTGTAGTCAGTATATCTCTGTGGAAACCCCCTTCTCTTCCATCATTCCACCTCCATTGTGCAAATAACTGTAAGTGTTTTTATGTATTGTGCGCCATTTTTCAGTTCTCTTTTACAAAGAAGTAGCGTAATCAGACTGTCGTTCCTTGATCTGAAAGTGTCGTAAGTGTCGTTTTCAGTCATAGAAGAGAATCCCATTGTTCTTGATAGTCGATTGCACTGTTACTCTTGTATGTGATTTGAATTAGTAGTTTTTCAAGTGTCAAAAACAATTTTCATTTTGAAATCGCAAAGTGTCATCATTATCTTCGCTTCATTTTGAAAATAAATTTGTTAGTATTGTCGCTTTGGAAAATAATTCAGATTTGCACTTAGCGTTCTTCTTGTCATCCATACATTAAGAAGGCTGAAAACAAATACATGCATGTGCATTTGCATTTAGACTGCTTGGTTTGATTTAGGACAGTGCATTTAGTGTGTGCTATGTGCTCTTTGTTGAAATACCCTCAGTTCTCTTTCCTTAGTAGCTAGGATTTTCATTGCAAAAGAAGATTAAATGATTGTTTATCATCTTAGACTGCATTTTAGGAATTGTATACATACATCACGCGGTGAACCTGAAAGGCAAATTTTTAAACAAGATCAAGTATAAAATAAATTTAATGAACCTAACAACGCTTTGGAACCTAATGCACAACATCTAGAAGTCTAGGCTAGAGACGTATTCCAACGTCGTAAAACCTGGTAACTGTTGTTTTCATTGTTGGTTGGGTGATTCCTCCACTTTGAGACGACAAGTGCCAGTACGGACTTGTGCTCCCACGTGCCGTCGAGTATATATTGGGAGACCACAATAAAATATATCCTTTATCCTTAGGAAGTCGTGTTTGCTACCCTATCGATCGCAATGCACTCAACACACCATTCGGGAAGATTGACTACCGTACCGTAAAAAGTATTATGCAATTTGCGATTGGTTTCGTAATCCCTCTGCCTAGATTTCCAGAGAAGTCTCTTTCATTCCTTTTTAGACTCCTTAAAGGAAAAGGTCCATCTGATCACTTGTCACTACAGGCTCATTAAACATCAAAGGTGACTAGAGTCATCTTTTGTTTTTTCTCGACTCTTAAAAATTGAAAAAACAAGTTGTGTCAAAGCGTCTAAAATTCTTATTATTCGGAAACGTTTTCCCCTTTTTATTTTGAGTTGATCGAGTAATCCGCAATTGTGGAAGAAATTCAATCAAAACCCCGTCATTCACGAAGACTCACGAGTCAACCGTCGTTGACTTCGAAAACGAAACTATTCTGGACAAAGCGAACTCGTTTGACCATATCAAAGTCCCCTATGTTACTTGGGGCAGGTACTCCGACATCCTCAGAGACTCCGGTTACTCTGAACATTTCTGATATCCCTGCCTCTAAAGAATAAATTCCGCAGCAACAAAAGGACATTACAACTGATCCTAGTGTGATGGTAAACGCTTCTATTCCTGAACCGGCTCCATCTACAGCTGATTCGGAAGCTGTTACTCCCCAAACGTCTGTCACTGCAAAACTTATATCTGCTTCGGCACCAAAAATATTTTACAGACCTAACGGTCTACCTCTTCCTCCTGGATTGATTGCCATAGAAGAGATTGTGGAAGATCCTCCAACTAACACTCCAACGCAATTTGGAGCTGGGATCACCCTATATCCTTCTTCATCAAAAGTTATTCTCCCGCCATCAGAAGTTCCTGAAGAATCGCTAAGGAATATTTTGGATAGGCTTAATATGTCTGAACAACCATCGACATCTAGGACTGTGTCATCCAACACAGCAGTGGCAGAAATTCCTGTTGCTACCCCGACAATGTTCGTCGGCGTGCCATCTCTCCCAACTAGTTCTCAATCACTGGATGGAGTCCATCCAGGGGTTATTTTGACAGTATGGACTGTTCCTGTTTGTTCATCCAGAATTGTATCTGGAATCTCTTACGTTGAGTCTCGACAAATTGATCCTTCATAGTGTTAATTTGGGCAAACCGGTCACCAAAGGCAAATCATTCCTTTGAGTAGTGGATTACCATCGTATGGAGGGTCGTATACCCTTTCATTGCCTTCTTCGGAAGGACAACCATGCGAGAGTTCACAACAAAATTTAGGTTATGCTGGAATTACAACTAGCAGTTGGGTGCCAATCCTGCCTCAACAACCAAGAGGTGTATACTCAATGCAACAAAGTTTTCCTATGACGAATATCCCCGCTACGCTGGCTATTGTGGAAATGTCGCAAGTACAAGCATTACCAGTTGTATGCCAACCTCAGGTTTCTCAGGATATAATGCAACAACCTCTCGTACCTACGACACGACTGCAATCACCAACTAGTGGAATGACACAGGTTCAAACGGGGACCATCACCCCCCATCCTGGTCAAACTGTCAGTACTGGACAATAGCTCATGGCTTCACAACCATGGCTGGTGCAATACCAACAACCGCAATTCCAACAAGCTTGCCAAGGATATGAGCAACAAGTATTTGCAAGTAATGGGCAGCTGTATAATCAAAACGGACAATATCAACCATATCATAATGGTTATACCCACCAACCTTACCAAAGTTACCAGCATCAAATGCATTATGCTGGTATGCAAAGACCAACTACTTAGGCAATTCCATCTTATCCTGGGTATGCTCAGCCATGTCTGAATCAACAGTTTCCTTTTGTGGAAACTTTAGAGTTACTAGATCTAAATTGACTAATGAACGATCCAATTGCCTACACCCCTTGGTGGTCGGCGATTCCGCATAAACTTTCGTCTGATATTCCTAAATTTAATGGAAATCCAGGTGAAGACCCATCAAATCATGTGATGACCTTTCATCTATGGTGTTCATCCAACACCCTCAATGATGATTCGATCAGACTTCGCCTCTTTCAGCGAACGTTAACTGGTCCGGCAGCAAAATGGTATATCGAATTGCCTAGAGCTTCGTTTGATAACTTCAGTACCCTAGCCACAACCTTTTTAACCCATTTTCAGTTACCCATAAGGTACGAAACAGGAACTGAGCTGCTTACCAATTTCAAACAAATGATGGCCACTCACATATCTGATCATATTCATGAGTGGCGACGTTGTCGTAGAATGGTAAAAACATATGCTCCTGATTAGCTATTGGCTGAATGGTTTATTAAGTTGTTGTTACCTTCTATTACAGAAGATGTGGCAAAGGGAGGAGTCATCACTGAAGAGCAAGTCGTTGCTCGTGCACAATATCTAGACTTGATCTATACTCAGTCTGGCATGCTCTACGATAAAACCCCCGATGCTCCTAGACCAGAATTTTTCATTCCTCCCCCTCCTAAATCAAACAAAGACTCTCATGTCAGCGATGGCGTGATAGGTACGAGAAGAACTAAAATCGTAAAGGCTACATCAAAAAAGGCCTTCACGGTTTCAAGGAAAAATGCAAATGAATAACTTCTAGCCTCAAAAGTAAATGCCGTTTCGACAGACAAAGGCAAAGAACCCAAGCAACCAGGAGGCAAGAAGAAAAAGAAAGGCAAGAAGAAGAAACAGGAGGAGTTGTCTCCTGATAAATCTTTTGCAAACCCTTCTGGGGATAAGAAACCAAGAAGTCCATGCCTAATATGTGATGAGGATCACTGGACCAAAGAGTGTCCATATAAAGTTGAACTTAGAAAATTGTTCAAGAGTTCAAAAACCTTGGCTGTATTGACTGATCCATTTCCAAACCCAGGAATAAATCTGGTTGCTAGCGAAAATGCTTCCCCGTCCCAAGTGCTAATGTTGTCAATTTCAAAGCAACTAAATGATGCTCTCATATCGACAAGGAATAAAGATTACGGGAATCCACAGATGTCGAACAACAAGGATAATGGTCAACCTAGTAGTTCGACAACAACTTCGACCGAAGTTTTACCAGCCATCATTCCTGAATTAACAATAAAATTGCCAAAGGGAGTAGTACGCAAATCGACGTTTAATCCTCGTGCTAGAGCAACACAACACTATAATATAGTGGAGGATCTAGCTCAATCACCCTCCGCGATGTCGACACTTGAGGTACTACAAAATTGCCCATCCCAAAAGCAAGTTTTATCATTAGAAATAGGTGGGATTGACCCAACAGATTCCAATCTTGTGTCTTTTAACCACAAAGGATATGACCCTCAGTTACCGGCTCAATTAGCTTTCCTTATTCAAGTGAAAGCCCTCAACAAAACTATTCATAGAACAATTATTGATGAGGGGGCATCCACATGTATTATGTCAATGAGTTGCTGGAAAACTTTAGGGTCTCCAACCTTGTTGCGATCATCAACGACATTAAAAGCATTTGATGGACGAACATACACCCCATATGGGATATTAAGTAACTTGCAAGTTGAATTGGGGGCAAAACAGTAGAAATTGATGTTGAAGTTGTTGATGGAAACCTCAATTACAACATCCTACTGGGAAGGCCCTGGATATATGCCATGGTTGCCGTTGTGTCGACCTACTTTAGGAAGATTGCATTTCCTTTCCAAGGAGGAATTACAATTATCGACCAACAAACATTTCTCCCCAACAGTTCACAAGTTACGGGAAGCATTCTGATGATCCATGGAAGCCCTAATTCACTTCAAAATATTGGAGTAAGCCTACCAAAATACCCCACATTAATGGGAACTTTTACCCTACTGCCTCCAACCAATTTGGTGGAAGTGGCTAAGGTGGGAACCTACAATATGATATCTTCCATTCAAAAGATGTAAGAAAACGATATTAATATGGATCATCTACAGGTATTGCCTCTAATCCCACTCGAAATATTATAGCAATCAATGTTTTCAGTATGGGAGGCAAACCCATATCAACGCTCATCAAGCGTTTGGATAGATAGGTCTAAGGAATATAGCACCCCTTTAGATCCTTGGTCGCAAGTACATTCTATAGACGAAGGGATCGTTCAATCGATGGTGATTGACGGGGCACCATGGGAAGATTACCTCCATTGTTACCATCTTCTGAATTGGAAAGAAGATAATTCTAGTGACCTAAACCATCCCTCAGTTTTTGACTTTCTGTCGAATACTGTAAATGTAGTGGATTCTGAGCGAAACCTATCCAATATTGAAGAGACTATCACTATAAATATCTCGACCAAAACAAATGTTGTAGAGAATATTCATGTCAGTAAATCTTGTTCTTGTTTAGAATTGGAAGTATATAGCGCACTCTTTCACGAGTTTAGAGATATATTTTCTTGGTCATATGATGAAATGCCAGGTATTGACTCAAGCATAGTTGAACATGAAATTAAGATGTATCCATATGTCAAACCGGTACAACAACAACTAGGGCAGGTGCACCCCAAGAAATTCGTTGCCATCAAGGCAGAAGTTGAAAAACTCCTCCATGCTGGTTTTATTTACCCGGTTCCTATGACCGATTGGGTATCGAATATTGTTCCTGTGATGAAAAAACAAGGAACGATTAGAGTATGCATCAATTATAAGGATGTAAATCAAGCTTGTCCGAAAGATAACTACCCTACACCCTTTATTGACCAGATACTTGACGAATGTGTCGGATGTGAAATATTTTCATTTATGGATGGAGTTTCTGGGTATAATCAAATAAATATCTGCCCACAGGACCAGTCAAAGACTGCATTTATTTGTCAGTGGGGCACATTGGCATATCGCAAGCTACCCTTTGGTTTAAAGAACGCAGGGGCAACTTTTTAGAGAGCAATGAACTATGCTTTCCATCACATCAAGAACACCGTTCAACCATATCTTGACAATCTTCCAGCTCATTTGCGAAAGCAGGCAAATCATCCGCAACATTTGAGAGTGATATTTCTACGTTGCCGGCACTACAAGATATGACTCAACCCGCAAAAATGTGTGTTTTGTGTCAGTTTTGGTCATTTACTTGGCTTTGTGGTCTCAAAGTACGGGATTCGTCTCGACCCATGTAAGGTTCAGGCAATCATTGATTTGCCTCCACCTTCAAATTTGCTTCAGATTCAGAAACTCCAAGGGAAAGCGAACTTTCTTAGGAGATTCATTCCAAATTACACTGAAATTGGTAAAGGTTATACTCGTCTATTGAAAAAAGAAGTACCCTTCATTTGGGATCAGGTCGCTCAAGCTTCCTTTGATGCTTTAAAGCAATCTCTAATAAAAGCGTCATTAATGTATGCTCCTGATTATCAAAAGGACTTTAACCTATATCTGGTTGTAGCTGATACAACCATAGTGATGGTTTTACTTCAAGAGGATAGTGGAATTGAACATCCTATATACTATTTAAGCCGAAACTTAAATGATATGGAAATAAAATACTCATACATTGAAAAACTATCCCTAGCAGCTGTTCAAGCGATACAGAGATTTCAACACTACGTCCTCTTCAGAAAAACTACCATTTTATCAGATTGCAATGCCATGACTAATATATTGTCACGACAGTTGTTGGGGGGCAAATATTCAAAATGGATAGCAATTTTACAAGATTTTGATCTGGAATTCAAAAAATCCAAATCAAAGAAAGCCCTGGTCCTCGCAGAGTTACTATGCGATCTCCCATCATCGTCCAACGATACAACATCCGAAGAAGCAATCGTGGATGAAAATTTGTTTCTGATATTTTCAAGAAATCCGTGGTACGGAGATATAATCATCTATCTCCAAACCCAAAAATATAGGTCTAATACCTCATGCTCCGAACAACGACGGATTCGATACCAATCGAAAGACTATGTGATCGTCGGTGATACCCTTTACCATCGTGGTATCGATACAGTTCTGCGGAGGTGCCTCACCCATGAGGAGGCCGAAAAAGTCCTGAATGATTGTCATTTAGGCGCGTGTGGGGGGCATCAATCTAGTTATGCTACGATGCAAAATATTTTTTGAGCAGGATACTTTTGGCCAACAATGTTCAAAGATTGCATAACCGCCGTAAGAAGTTGCCATGCTTGCCAAATCTTCGATAGGAAAACTAGAAGACCACCCGCACCACTGCAACCAGTAGTTGCTGTTGGGCCATTTGCCAAATGGGGCATAGATTTCATGACATGTAACCCCAACTCGGCCGAGGGGCATGGGTATATCATAGTCACAGTAGACTATTTTACCAAATGGGTCGAGGCAATGCCTACATTAAATAACAGTGGCGAAACGGCTGCCCTTTTCTTTTTTAATCATGTAGTCTCCAGATTCGACGTTCCACAGGCCATAGTCATAGATCATGGATCACATTTTCGCAATCACATGATGGTTGAGTTGGCTGCCAAATTAGGACTGTCCCATGACAGCTCTACTCCATACTATCCACAAGCTAACGGACAAGTTGAGGCAATCAAGAAGGTCCTGAAGCGCATGCTGCAAAGGATGATTGGAGTCCATAAACAGAGTTGGCACTTGATCCTATACTCGGCCTTGTGGGCATACCAGACATCGGTGAGAAATGCAACCAGGGTTACGCCTTTTCAACTAGTGTAAGGTCTGGAAGCAATCTTACCAGTTCAGTGTGAAATCTCGTCCCTCAAGCTCGCAGTCAACCTTCTCCCTGGAATTTCAGAAGAAGAGGCTTGTTTCTTGGAACTAATCCAATTGGATCAAACCTGTCGTGATGCAGCTTCAGCTAACGAAGCCCATAAGAAATGAGACAAAGCACAGTTCGACAAAAATGTCAAACCTCGTGTCTTCTCAGAAGGTGACCTGGTCTTACTTTACGACCAGGAGTCCGATAAGGTGGGAGCAGGGAATTTCAAATCTTTATGGATGGGTCCCTATATTTTTAAATTTTTATTAGCAAAAGGAGCCTACAAGTTGATGGACTATGATGGGATTCCACTGGCGCAACCCCGCAACGGGTTGTACCTCAAGCGTTACTATGCTTAATTCCGCGTAGTAATCCCTATGCTTTTGTTACATTTTTGTTTTTGCTAAGGGTAATTGTTTTGGTTTGGTAGTCCACTTTTTGCATTTGTTTCAGATGTCAAACTTACTGGAATCATTCGTTGGACATGCTGACGGAGCGAGTCATAGTACGCAGAACCTATCTTCTGCGGCCTGGGTCATCTTCGATCCTAGCGGCGAGTTGGTGAGTTTCAGAGGGGTATGTATTGGTCGATCGACGAACAATATCACTGAGTACAACGCGCTGATAGAAATCCTCTCTGATGCCATCACACATCGCGTATGCCGACTTATCGTGAGGCTAGACTCACAACTCGTCATTCTACAACTCACTGGTATTTATTCTGTACGAAATCCAGCCATCTATCGCATGTTCCTAAGGGTCAGAATTTTGGAAAGACAGTTCGATTTCATTCAATATCAGCATATTTCCAGAAATTTAAACACATTGATAGACTCATTGGAAAATTATGTGTTAGATAGACATTTGCGACATTTATAAAAAGAAGCATTTCATCAATATTTGCAACAGGATCACGTAGCTTAACCGAAATAAAACTCTGAAAATAAAAAATATATATATGAATATATATGGTTTACACATAATGTTCCGTAACCAAGACAAAATCAGTCAAATGAACCAAAACTAAAAATGCTAGGGGGCACCCTAGTCTAATGATGCTGGTGATAACAAGTCACCACATGTGCAATCATGTGTAAAAGCCTAGTCCATCGATTCGCCACGCTAGTAGTATGTCGTTGCAACCGCAGAGGTAGCTCATCGGTCCTCACATCCAGAATACCAAGGGTGAGACCCTCAACCTGATCCTGTAATGCTGAAAGAGTCTCAGCCACATCAAGGTCACAGAGGATAGCCCTCCCCACAGCCTCTCCTGCCGGAGCAGCAGCTGGTTCTCTCTGGCGTACTGCTGGATGAACTGGTCTGATATCTACATGAGCACATGAGTTTTGATTAGTCTTCATCAAAGAAAGCATAAGAACACTATAAAAACAATAAATAGAGATATGGTCAAAGAATTTACCCATAGCGCCCCACTGCTCACCAACCGGCAGCACCAAATCCGGGTCACCTCAGAAATCCATGCCAGCATATGGAAACTTGGTGTAAACCATCTCCTGATGATCAAACCACTCGAAGAAGGTATCAGAGAAAGAAATATGAGTCTGGACAACATGTCAACACATGAGTTCAACCCATCTCTGCATCCGTGGCTCAGTCAGTGGAGGTAAACCAAGTGAGATGTACAGCGGCTGCATCAGTGGGATCTTCTCCAAAGTGAAAGCGGTCAAAATAGAACCATAGCTGAAATTCTTGGATCTCCCGCCTTTCACTTTGGTCAGTTGTTCTTTCATCATAGAGAGTACTACATCACACCAGTTGAACACCTTCGGTTCAAGGCATTCCAAAGCATACTGCATGTAAGACCTGTTAGCAATGTGAAGAGCCGCACTACCAACTAGTCTAGCAAAAGTGAACATAATGGTCCTCAAGGGCTGGTCAGTGACATATCAAATGTTGATCTTGCCATCCGTACTCGGCTGAGATCCCTTTATGTAGTGCTGGCGAATATACTCTCTCACGGATTCACCCCCGTGGGCAGAACCTAATAATGAGAGAGGGTCACCATGCCTCGATAAGCCGGTCAAAAAATAGATGTCCACGACAATCAAGGGGATAGATTTGCCCCTAATCTGGAACACCTAGTTGGTAGGATCCCAGGCATCAAGGAAATATTGCAATAAGTTGATTTTTTGCCTCATGCTAGAAATGCGGAAAAACTTCAGCAAGCCACAGTTCCGCAATGTAGTTACCGTACCCGAATCATGTAAAGCGATCGTGTCCTCTTCTTCATGCTTACGTTCTCACCATGTAACGACCATTTTGCCTCGATGAATCTCTGAAAAACAAACAAGAGAAGATTCAGGGTCTTAATTTAGCAAAAAACAGGCAAAAATCCATGAGAAAGTTGTGCAAAAAGTTTCCTCCTTGTGCCCATCGCACCCCAACAGTGTATTGGGAGCAATGCATACTGACTGGCCAGTGATGAGGCCAGTATGCATCACACCTTTTGATTAAGGAAGGGTGCTCTAGAGATAGGGCGAATTGTTCAAACCCTAGAAGCTCAGCAAAGCAAGGAAACATGCTTAGAATTTGAAAAGAAAAGAATGCAACTGAAGAGCACAAGTTTAGCTCTTACCTGGTCCAGACGGTGTCAAGAATCGTGCACAGAATCTCTGGGAATCAACTAATGAAAATTAGAGGGGAAAAGCACCTCCACAGCTCCAACAAACCAAGTTCAAATGAAATGGTAAAATGAGAGGTAAAAGTCTCTTTTAAATTACCATTCACGTAATTCAAGTAAAGTATTAGTGTTCTTAACTCATTTATCAAGCATATGTTTTCATTTCTAATCGGTTTGATGAAGCAATTGAATAGGTAGTACAATCTTTGAAAGAACAAAATGCTAACGGTGAATCAAGGAATCAATGACCGTTATCACGAGTAGTTCTAACGCGGAATTCAAGCTCGTTAAAAAAAAAACATAAGTAATGAGCAAATGTTCCCCCAGAGTTTAAGCTCATTAAAAAATGAACCGACCACCGGTAAATAACCATTGTGAATGCATTATCATCAGATTTCGAGCCTTGGTCGTGTTCTCATCATCACCTCCACTCTATTTTAGCCGATCATTCACCTCCATTTGATTGTTTACCCCTTTGAAGGAACATCTGCGAAGAGTGATTCAGCTAGCCATCCTTGTGACACTGCCGTGATTGGAAAATTCCAAACCTTACCTGGAATCAACTGCTACCCGAAATCATCACTCGTTCCTCGAAAAATGAATCTCCTTTAAGCTCTTTTCAACTCACTCGTAAAATATGAAAAGATTTCCGAGCGATTAGCCTGTCCAGCTCGTTAAAGTCATCGGAAGTGCTATCCCTCCTCTAGATTTTAATCTTTTTGGACTTGAGGGATTATTACACAAAAATATCGAGTGCTTGTCTTGTTTAGCTCGTTAAAACTATCAAAAATTCATCCCTTTTGTATTATTTTATGCTTTTTTGGACTTAAGGGATTATATGACGAAAAAGAATCATTGGAGTTTCCTTTCCGTCCCTTTCAGACTCTCTAAAATTGAAAAGGACTCTCTAAAAACCTATAGTGACAACTTGTCCAAATGGACGAGAACAAAATTTCACTGTCCGCTAAGCCCGTTAAAACATAGCGATAGGTCCAGCCGAAGGGTGAATTATAGAACAAGCATATGTTATCCTCCTCAAGCTTGACAAAAATAAAGAGGTACTGGTCAGCAATGACTGGGGAAAATTGGGAAGAAAACTTGAAGAAACTTTATTGGTAGCAATTCGCTCTTGAACATGACACTTTCTCTCCACATTTGAGTCGGGTTGTGTTGTTCTGTTCATTGGTCATATCACCATTGGTCCATCACACCATCCATCTTTGGGGTTAACGCTACCAATCCATCGTCCGTGTCGCCGGTATGTTCAAGAGAAGTTGCTCAGAGAATTCACGTATGTCTCATCCGCTGCAATACATTCACGCTCCATTATTTCATGACCGCCACCCTGAACCCTGTATCATCAAATCGTTCTCACCTCCAAAATCATTTGCTCCGTTCCATCTCGTAGATGTGGGATTCATTAAGGCCCTCCTATGATGGGTCACTTCTTGTCGACATCAGCTCATTAACAAAGAAGTCGACTTAGGAACAACCCCTTTTAGTACGTTGAAGCTTGCATGCCTCAATGGCAAGTTTCTCACTTTCAGCAATAGGTTTACATCAATTGCCTTCGACCGGAAAATTTTGCGTGGTGTTCGATGCCAAGTCCCTTTTTCACACCACGCAAATTGTACTGTAGTACCTTGAGGATCATTGACATTATTGGTGATACCTCTCATGCCTGTTAACAGCTTACATCATTGGCTGGTAATCAGGCGATGTCTTTCCATGTTCGACTCCAGAACATTTTTCACATGGATTGACTTGTACTCCGAGTGAAGATGGAATGTGTTCTGAAGACCCCGGATTTAGTTTCATCCATCTGGGCTACGATATATTCATGAATATAAAGACATCAAATGTACATCATTTCCAAATAGATGATCATCCAAATCAAAGGATGATGACTCCGTCTGAATCATCAGTCTGCTACACAGACAGTTGTCTGTCCTATGTACATGAAAATGAATTTATAAAGCTGAGCATGGGAATGCCCACCTCAGCTAGATCATGAAAAATATTATGAAGATAATGTATTGTATTGTATCTTATTACAGGTCGCCTCCCAGCTTGATAAAACTTTGGATCCTCATGGTAAAGCATTTCACCCGACATCAAAAGATTAACGACCTCATGCTTTAGGGGGAAACTGTTATAGACATTTTCGGGCACTACAACCCCAATCATAAATTTCCATAAACTGAGGGCTCCTAAGTCCCTAAAAGTGTTTCTTCACTACCTAAAGGAACAAGTTCAGCTGATTACATCATCTCCGAGAGGTTCTCCACAGAAAACTGCTCAGAAATGGTCAAAACTGGACCATACTGAGTGCCCAGTGCAGAGGGTGCAATGCATATCACCTTCCTAGTGTAAAGGATGCGATGCATACTAGATGGCCCGTCTGTAGGGTGCGATGGGCGATGGACAAATGGTAGAAACAGTTTGTGAGGTGGAAGATCATAGAATCCTCTAGAAACTTCCCCTCTGACACTTGCCTCTCTGGTTTCGACCAGGGATGAGTAAGAGATCATCAATCTCCAAGTGGAATCAAGAACTATCAGAGAGAGCACACTAATCAAAATCCCAGAAGCTGACTCACCCCCCTACAATCATCTATATATGGATCCCTCATCACAGAGATCCAGAGGCTGGAATCTTGTATCTTGTAGAGAAGTGTTGTTGGTTTTCTGGTGTAATATCAGTGTTGGGTGATCTAAGCTTTACTTGAGGTGAAGAAGGGCTTTCTTGCTTGAGGATGATGCTGGGTCATAACAATTGGTTGTAATCCTCTTGCTATTCTTGATATTAATAAATCTATTCAAGTTTTCCTCCACATTCATGTATGTTTGATTGTATATGTATTTGTGAGGTCAATACATATCTGGTCCTGTGTTGTTTATGAATATAGATCTTTGTTCTTCGATAGTATTATGCTGCTTTGATTGCACAGGTGCTCTTTGAAGCTATGTAGACAAAGAAGGAGCAGCAAAGATCTATCGAGAAGGAGAGGAACCGAGCAAGGAACCAAGCGCAAGACAAAGGTTGGTGTCCTTTGTTCCCCTCTTGTCTATTTTTCATAAAGGAAAGAGAAAGTAGTTTTAGCTTGTTTGTTTCTAAGATAACTACTAGTCTTAGTGGGAATAGCAGCTCTAAGTGGACACTATTCCCGATAACAATGATGACTATGTAATTTTACTAAGCACAATCCTACCATATGCAGATATTAGATGAATGACAAATTAATGTCATGTGAGATGAAAATTAGTTAAAAGCAGCACACATGAAGAGCTTTGAAAGCATTGTTTTTGCTTTAATCTTATTACAAAAAAATGCAGCTTTAAGGATTTTGATTTGGCACCCTATTTGGATAAAATATTGCTGACAACTTACTTTATTTTAGTTTCATTCCTTATTCCTTTACTAGGGAAATTGTATTTGTTCAGTGCTAAAGAAACTTTTATAAAATTATATTGTATATTTATGTTACTTCTAAATTCAAATTATTCTCACTGAAATCTAATATTTATAAATGGTATCATTTAGTGTGGATGTTAAGAAGGATTATGTTGCAAAATTTGTTAGGGTTGAAGCATGAAATTCTCTAGTTGTAGGGAATAACTGTTGGTTTGTGTTATATTCTTTCCACGATTAGTTCCCCTAGTTAGCCAGGGAGTTAGAGGGGGGCGGAGTCCCCCCTTTGTTGCGCCGATTATGTAGTGGGGGGGTCACAGGGGGTTTGAGGGGGGTGGTTAGCCCCCCTCTACAGGGTCTAGGGTAGCACCCCGAGAATTCTTTCTTGGTACCCTATATTAGGTCGGCGGACCTACCTATGGTTTTATGCATGGTTTTCCCACATGGTTTTGGGCACGATAGTTTTCGGTCCATGGTATTTGGTGCTTCAGCATGTATATATATCTATTGTAACATTGAAAGGAACATAACGAGCAATCAAGCTGGTAGTCCCAGTTTTGGGATCTAGAGGAAAATCTCTATGTATATGTGTTTTATGTGTTATGCTCTCACATTGCTTATTTTTTGTATTTTAAAATTTGTATGTAGGGAATTTCTATATGGGGTTAAATCCTACATTTGGTATCATAGTTGTTTTGGCTTCAAGGGGATGCCTTTGTTGTTGAGGGGTTTCACTTGGGCCTCTAGTAGACCCTGTTCAGTGGGAGATCTGTGAGATCAATTCTTGTGGTGAAAGTAGATGGTGAGCAGTGGAATGATAGAGATCGATAAAGCTAATTGTTAGAGTTTTGAGTTATGGAAACTCAAGATGGATGATCCATTGGTAGATAAATATCAGTGGATCATATTAGATCTGGGTACTAAACCAATAGATGTGTCCAATGAAGAATGGAAGAAGTTGGATCAAAAGGAAAAGAGCACAATATGATTATGAGTCTCAGATTCAGTGTTGTTGAATGTATCAGGGAAGCTACTACTAAGGCTTTGTGGGACAAGTTAGGGACTTTGTACCAATCTAAGTCTCTGATGAATAAATTGTTCCTACAGAAAAAGTTGTATAACCTAAAGATGAAAGATGGAGAATCGGTGGAAGAGCATTTGAATGCATTTAATACTGTGGTTATGAGTTATTATCTATTGATATTAAAATTTCAGACAAAGATAAGTGCATCAGTTTGTTGTGTTCTCTACCAAATTTGTGGGATAGTTTGGTTATTGCAATAGGTAGCAATGCAACTGCCTTGCAGTTTGATGAAATAGTCTCATCCTTACTAACAGAGGAGATAAGATGAAAAATATGGAGATCCATAATGGTGATTCCTTGTCTATACGAGGAAGGTCCAAGAACAAAAACAAAAATAAGTAATCGAGAGGGAGATCTAAATCATTAGGAAAACCTGTAAAGGTGTGCTAGAAATGTGGAAAGGAAGGGCACTACAAAAGGGACTGTAAATCTAAAGCTCCTGACAAAGGAAAGGGATCTGATGATGCTCCTTTTACAGAGGAAAAAACCACCTTAGATGAAGGTGGGGGTGTGTACTTGGCTTCTTCAAGTACACATGTAGATCATGAGGCATGGTTGAATGACTCAGGTGCATCCTTTCACTTCACTCCCCATAGAGAGTGGTTCTACGAGTATGAGAAATATGATGGTGGTGATGTCTTCTTGGGGGATGACAGCAAGGCTAAAATCGATGGTTGCAGAAAAGTTAAGTTGAATTTGCAAGGTGGAAGGATTAGAACACTTCCAAATTTTCTGCATATTCTTACATTGGCCAGAAATCTGATTTTTGTAAGCAAGTTGGATGATGCAGGTGTAAAAACAATGTCCGAGAAGGATACCTACAAGATGGTTCAGGGAGCACTAGTATTGATGCAGGGAGTTCAGATTGGAAATCTACAAGCTACAAGGTATCACTATTGTTGATGGGTACAACATTTCTATGGTTCTTGAAAGTGGAGAAGAAAATCTAGTGGTCTCTAGAGAAAAGACCATGCTATGACATAAAAGGCTTGGACTATTGGAGAGAAGGGCCTTTGAATACTTCATGGTAAAGGTATTGTAGAAGGTATGACTAATAGCTCTCTAGATTTTGATTTATATGAAAATTATGTATATGGGAAGTAGAATCGGTGAGTTTCCCCTCTAGTGGTAAGAGGGCAAAACATATATTAGAGCTTGTGCACAATGATGTGTTTGGACCTGTGAAGGTTCCATCACTAGGTAAGTTTGTGTATTATGTATCATTTATATATGACTTCTCAAGGAATACATGGATATATTTCTTTAAGAAGAAACCTAAATTCTTTGACAGGTTTAAAGAATTAAAGGCTCTGGTGGAAAGCCAGACAGAGAAGAAGATAAAGGTGCTAAGGATAGATAATGGTGGAGAGTTTTACAAGAAGGAATTTGAATAATTCTGTAAGAAGTGTGGTATATCACAATAGAAGACTACTTCATACACACCTGAGCAAAATGGAGTTGCAGAAGGAATGAACAAGACGTTGATGGAAAGGGCAAGAAGCATGCTCAGTGGTGCCGGGTTAGGACATGAATTCTAGGCAGAGGTAATAGAGAATGCATGTTACCTGGTCAACAGATCACCTTCATCAGCGTTGGAAGATAAGACTCCACAAGAGGTATGGATTGGTAAGAAACCCTCTCTTCCACATTTGAGGGTATTTGTATGTGATGCATATGTACTTGTTCCAAAGGAGAAAAGAACAAATTTGGATAGTAAATCTGAAATGTGCATCTTCATTGGGTATAAGGATGCTTTAAAGGGTTATAAAATTTGGAACCCGGTAACAAGGAAGGTTGTGTATGGCCAAGATGTGGTGTTTAGAGCGGTGAAACATGTTATTAATCATGAAGTCCAGCCAAAGGAACATGAGAAGATAGAGTTTGAGCTAAAGGAGGAACAATCAGACTCTACAGTAGAAGAGGAATCAGAAGATGAACATACACAAATTTCGATTGTGAGAAGATGAGTTCGAGAAAGAAGGTAGCCATAAAGGTATAGTCCATCTACTTTCTATTAAATTTTTTCTTGATCTATTATTGATGATGGTCCCAAAACTGTGAAGGAAGCAATAGATTCAGAGGATGGAAAACTATGGAAAGAGGCCATGGTTGACGAAATGGCATCTTTGCACAAAAATGAGGCTTGGGATCTGGTGGAGTTTCCAGCTGGAAGGAAACCCATTGGTAGCAAACGGGTGTTCAAGAAGAAGAAAAATGCAGAAGGAAAGGTGGAGAAATACAAAGCTTAGTTGGTAGCAAAAGGTTATTCCCAGATGCTGAGAATTGATTTTGGTGATATTTTTTCTCCTGTTGCCAAGGTAGCTTCTATTAGATTACTTTTATCTGTTGTTGTTGCTTTTGATTTTGAGGTAGAATAGATGAATGTGAAGACATCATTTCTTCATGGGGATCTAGAAGAAGAGATCTACATGAAGCAACCTAAAGGATTTGCAGTTAAGGGTAAGAAAGGACTAGAATCCAAGTTAAAGAAGTCTTTGTATGGGTTAAAATAGTCACCAAGGATGTGGTATCATAAATTTGATACATTTATACGGGGACTTGGCCTCACTAGAAGCAAAGCAGATCACTGTGTGTATTTTAAATTAATTGGTGACCGTGTTATTTATCTAGTCTTGTATGTGGATGATATGTTGCTGGTTTGAAATGAAAAAGAAATTATCCAGGATTCAAAGACCCAATTGTCCTCCAAATTAGATATGAAAGATCTTGGTGCTGCAAACTATATTTTGGGCATGGAAATTAAAAGTTATCGAGCAAAGAGGAAGCTCTAGTTAAACCAAAGGAAGTATGTTGAGACAATACTGCAAAGGTTTAATATGCAGGATAGTAAACCAGTGAAGGTTCCTATTCCTATAGGTGTGAAGTTATCTGTTGAATAGTGTTCCAAGACACAAGAAGAGGAAGAGGACATGTACTGTGTTCCATATCAAATTGCAATCGATAGCCTGATGTATGTGATGGTATGTACTAGATCAGACATTGCACATGCAGTGGGAGTATTGAGAAGATTTATGTCAAAAATAGGGAAGGAGCATAGGATAGTAGTGAAGCGGGTTTTCAGGTATTTTTGTGGCACTAGTGATTATGGTTTGTGCTATCAAGGAAGATCAGGATTTGATAGATTTTTGGATATCCATGACTTTGTTGATGGAGACTGGGCTGGAGATTCAGATCATAGAAGATCTACAAGTGGGTATGTGTTTAACCTATTTGGAGGTGCAGTCAGTTGGATGAGTAAGAAAAAATCTATAGTGGCACTATCAACTATAGAGGGAGAATACACGGTAGCCACTCATGCAAGCAAGGAATAAGTTTGGTTGCAGATATTGCGTTCAAGTATGGGGTTAGAACAGGGAACTATAAGGATATACTTTGACAGCCAAAGTACAATTTTCTTGGCAAAGAACCCTACTTATCATTCAAAGACAAAGCACATTGATGTTCGATATCACTTTGTGAGGGATATGATACAAGACAAAACAGTGTTGCTGGTAAAGGCGGACACTTTGAATAATATTGCAGAGGCATTCAAAAAATATATGAGCTTTGATAAGTTCTCTTGGTGTAGAGAAACAATGGGAATTGTAGGGTTGGATAAATGAATAAGCTCTCTTGTGCCCCCCTGTGGAAAGAAGACAACAAGTGGGAGAATGTTGGGTTGTGTTATATTCTTTCCCTGACAAATATTGGGACCTTATATTAGGTGGACAGACCCACCTATGGTTTTGTCCATGGTTTTGGGCGTGATGGTTTTCGGTCCATGGTATGGGATGCTTCAGCATGTATATATATGTATTGTAACATTGAAAGGAGCATAATGAAAAATCAAGCTGGTAGTCCCGGTTTTAGGATCCAAGGGAAAATCTCTATTTATATGTGTTTTATGTGTTATCCTCTCACATTGTTTATTTTCTGTGTTTTAGAATTCGTATGCAAGTAATTTCTGTATAGGGTTAAAACCTATGTTAATTATGTGCTTTTGTTGGTTTGTGAACTAAGTGGAAATAAATCTTACATTTATGTTTCTTGGTTGAACTAACAAGTCCCTCCTCATAACAATTAAAATTTACAACTCTAAACCAAGTCATGTAATTAGATGAAACTCTAGTAGGTTATATCAAGAGATAATACCTCCTCACACTTCTTCCTTGTAACTACATGAAATGGTGTGTTGCCATTTCTGTCAGGTATCATAATTATTGTTAGGTCAATCTGAAGTAGTTTTTTCATCACATATAAGAAATTGGCTCCTTTGGATTCCCTATGCATTGTTTTCTATCCCCTTATGTCTATTATTTGAGCCATTTGTAGATCCTTTGCTAGTAAGCTCTCAAAATATTTGTGTAACCACTTCTTCCAACCATATGCAGTGTATTCTTGCCATTGTTTCTGGAAATCCTTGTCAACTGTGTTAGCTGGTTGACCACCTAAACACGACCCTTAGTTGTAGGAGAAATGAGGTGTTGCATTTGATAAATCCAAAGTTTTTCTTAGATCAAGGTTGTGGTTGAGAAGATTTGTATACAATTTATCACTGAACTTCGTATGAATGTATTGCACTACGTATTTGTATATGAACATTCATAATATGTGATCCTAGAAATCCATTCAGCCTCAATAGATCACAAACGAATTCCACTATTTAGTAGTCCACAACTCACATTCATCAAAATAGAAAATGGCATAGAGGTTTCACATGGCATGTCAGAATTTGATTTCATATGCATTGTTGTTTTGAAATTTGATCTAAGATTTTTTCTAGCAAGTTGTGAAGGGAGAGTATGAGTATCATTTCCCTTGATGTGTCTCTCCAATGGTTCCCAATAGCACATAAGCAACAAGGAATCTTGCTATTCCAAATGGTGATTCTAAATCACTTTAGACTTGAGATCAGGAGGTGTTTGTACTGCATTATTTGTTTGGTAGAGGGACAACCTTTTTCTTGAAGGTTGGTTCTCTTGCTTTTATTTAATTTTTTGGATGCATGATGGCTATAGCTTTTCCTTTCACCCTTTTCTATCACCATTGAATCATGTTCCCCAGACTCAGAGCGGTGAATTAAAGTATTTACCTATTATAGAATTCATTGATTATGATTGTATACACTTTTCTCTAACCTCTTTAGCAAATGAAAGCCTTTTGTGATGATAATGCACTAGAACTAAATTATAGTAGCCTCAGTTGTTTAGAGAGAAGAAGCACAACATGAATATTACACACAATTATTTTCTCCAAGTACACCTCAGTTGAAGAGGCTTCATTTGGTTAAACTGAGTAGTAGGGATTGTCTCTATCAAAAGTGTGCTTTGTTTCTTTTAAAGGCCCATGGTTCTCCCTATGCATTCACTTGGCATGATGATGTGATCTGGTATCAACCATGGGAAAGGAACATATTGAATATTGGCTCCATTTCTTTCTTTACATATATTGGTGATTTATGAATTATTAAATCAACACTAGGAATGCATAGGTGATACCCTGAATTCTACCACTCCTAAAATGCTTAAATAGAAGAATTTACTTTTGTTGATTCCCTCAACATCCTAAATGGGACACCAAAAAAATATTAATACAAGGACTATGGTCTGAATATGTATTTATGGTGTTTAAGTGAACTTGGAAGAAGTATTTTGGAAAATAAACATGGGCTATACATATGTAGCAACCATTAAAGGCTATTTTGCTAGAGTTATTATGTTTTTCTATGTTTACTCAAAGGGTCTTAATGTGAAACAAGGTTAAGAAAAATGATCTAATAGGAAAGAGACCAGCCAGTTCCTAGGAGTTGTGTCAAATAACTTGAAATTTATCATCATCTCCATCAACAATATATGTATGGAGACTTTGATCCTAACAATATGCTAATGCAGAAGGAAAGAAAAAGTTATATTCATAGTTTATGATAGAAGTCAAAATATAGCTCAATAACTAGCAACTGCGAACAACAAGGGTGAATGCATATGGACCAGAACACTTTCACAAATCCCTTTAGTGGTCGATCATAAGAAGTTTAGACACACCTAGTTGTTGTAAGAACTACACAGCTAATGCATGATTTTCTTTCACCTCCTGAGCTTGCAAAAAGGGAGAACCCCCTCAACATGGCACAAAATTACGAGAAAATTTTTCCATCTCAATGTTTGTGGGGCAAGCTAAAAAATATGTGGACGAGGTTAATTAAGTGCATGTGATATATAGATATAGAATACAAGCTAGTGGTGAGGAAAAAATAAATATTCACTAGACAAGGATAGCTATAGAGAAATCAAAAAGCTAATGTTGATAAGGACAACTATAGAAAAATATATCCCAATAGGTACAGCTATAAAAAAATATATCCTAAGGACACTCTCTTATTATGTGTACTGATGTGCAATGTGGGTATCAAATTCCACAATCATATTTGTGATTTTTCTTACAAAACGATAGAAATAAGTTTGAATATTAACATTGTTAAAATCCAAGTGGAAGGATGAAGGAAAATAAATGGCCAAGGAGAATTCATAATGCCCAAAAAATAGAAGAAGAAGAGGATGGAAGGACTGAAGTTGAAGCAAACAATAGAGCGGGAAAGGAGGTAGTAGGAGGGATTTCAAGAGGAGGTAGGGACTAGGATGACCTAGGTCATTCTAGAACTAGGAAAAAAACTTTTAATTTGTGAAAGATGTCCAAGTTGAAGCTTGAAATTTTTTCTTGGGAATTAGGCGAGAAGTTTTCAGAATTTAATGGGACTATGATAAATCTATGGAGTACAGTAAATCTTAGAGTTGATGTGTGGGTCATGGAAAAATAGATTGAGGAACAAAACATGCAATTGGACAAGGTATTGGAAATGCTAGATGAGACATGAACAAAATGAGTGCATTGATTTACAGTGTCAAGGACTGAAATAAAAGTGAGATTGGAGATGAGGAAAAACTCCTTAATGTATTGGAAAAATACCATAGCCTTGACCCAAAGGGTATATTCCCTTAGAGAAGTTTGGGTTTGAGCTAGGAGGTTATGCCTGTAATTTTTGGATTTTGGGGTTGCATCTAGCCTAGCTTCCTATCAAGTATTTCTATATAAATAAAGAAACAAATAAAAGTCTTTTATCTTTTAAAAAGAATTTTTGTGAAAAAACATGACTCTACTTGTTTCCTTTTGCAAAAACACCATGGATGAATAATATTTTAAACCAATCATGTTGTAATGAATACATGATCTTGACTCGTAGCATCTAGGATCTATTAAAGAAAATATAATCATAATGAATTGATTTAATCACCACAGGAGAATATATGTTCATGGAGCAATGATGGCAAATATCCATCCTTGGAGGGGATTTCTCATACTGTTCGCATTATGATATAGGCGTTGTCCTTGATGGCAACTCACTCAGATGATAGTTCATATTACAACAGCAAAGGATTACAAATCAGACTCCAAAGAATGAAGAAAGAGAGGTATACGCAGGTTCACTTTGTCTAAAAAGCGTATACACGTGGGTTAACAGAACAAAAGGAGCGTATAACATATACACACACTTTCACGGGAGGAAAAGCGCGTACATGTTGGAAAACCAAGTTTTTGGTCCAAGGTATTTGGTCCAAGGTATTTTGATCCAAGGTGTTGGTCCAAGGTATCTGGTCCAAGGTATTGACCCTAGGTATTTGTCCCAAGGTATTGGTCCTAAGTAGTTTTGGTCCAAGGTATTGAGAAAGGCCTAAGAGTATATAAGGAGGAGAATATCATTAGGCCATGTGTGCAAGTATTGAATATCTAATGAAGTATGAGATCAAGTATGCAGGTTATGGATTTCTGATGCTTTGCTTGCTCTGAACTAAGTATGCACCTAATTGGTTGATGATGGATGATGGATCGGGATCATAAGACCTGAAATGTATTACCATTATGCGGTTTGATCATGGATAGTCTAGATCTGAATACTAACGGATGTTTTATTCTGCAAATGTTATGATCTGGGTATGACTGGATTCTGAAATAGCTGTGAAGTTTGTAAGTTAATATTTGTAGATCTGTACATTGGTTCGCTTTGGTAAAAGCATGTATACACATTGGTTCAGCTCATCAAAGTAGCGTATACATTATGAAATATGATATTTGAATTTGTAGTTGGTTCTAGTGATTGTTTTAGAGTTCTGGATTCTACTTTGTGTTCTGGTGACTGTGTTTTGACGACAGTATTCTAAATGTTTATATTGTTTGATTGTGATTTGCCTTAGTGATGATGGGCCTTCAGTGATTCAGTTGTGGGTGATTCAGAGATTGATGATTGTGATTCAGTGATTGGTTAAAGCAGATGTATTTGATGGTTGTATTGCAATTGTCATTGATTTTAAGCTTCAATGTTGTTGATGGGTCCAGTATGAAAGTTGGATGAAATGTGGCCTTTAGATTATGGTGTTGTGTTCCAGGAGTATCCAGTCTGAAAATTTATGAAACGTGGTCCCTAGAGGAAGAGAGAAGGTCATATCCTTCTGTAGGTCGGTGCCTACGTATTGGTAAATGTATTGGCCAAAAAAAGAGTGAGGGGGTTGGAGCTCCCTTCCAGTAACAATTGGAAAACGAGTGAAGGTTGGAGCCTTCAGTAGGCCAGTGCCCATGTACTAGTAAATGGATCAGCTAGTACAAGAGCTAGGGGGTTGTATCTCCCTTCCAGTAGAAGATGGAGAACGAGAGAAGGTTGTAGCCTTTTGCAGGTGGGTGCCTACATACTGGTATGAGTCTGCACCAGTACAAGATTTTAAATAGGTTTTTCTTATATTAAAAGAAGACAGCAACATGTGGTTTTTGTCTCACATTGGGTTTCCACTTTAAATCTCGGTGTTCATGTGTGTTTCTTATGTGTAATGGTTTGTTTTGATATTACTACACATGGTTACTATTTATATGATTAATGAAGTACTAATGTGTTGATTAAAGATCAACATATAATGAATTAACTGAATCATAAGTTTATTGGATATATGCTGGTTGCCTTAAATACAGTTGCGTGTACACGCGGGTTACCTTCATTGAAGTAGCATATACAAATTTGAATATGAAAAGAAAAAGATTATTGATTTGACTAACACTGAGTCATCCCCCCTCTCAGTATTATTTCCAATAATTGGTATCAGAGCAGGTCCTTTGGTAGAAGCTTTATCGCTTGAAGGAGATCCGTTGAACAATGGGAAAGAAGCTAAAGAAGAAAGTGCCTCAGAAGAAGAAGATAGCTCAAAGGAACATTGGCAGTAGGAGAAACAATTGGCTGCTAGATGGAAGCAAGTATTCAAATTATGAATCACCTCAGATTGAAGATGGACAAGCAAATGAAGCATCAAGTACAAATTTTTGGTCTTCTAGTGATACTTTTCTTTTTTCATGCAATATTGGAGATATTGGAAGTGATCGTGAAAGAAACATAGAGACAGAAGTTAAAATACTCATAGATAAAATTAGAGATCAACAAGATCTATTTAACGAAAAGGATTATGTCTTCAAAGAAGAAGTTACCAGATTAAAAGCTCAGCTAGAGGAAGGAAACAAGGTAAGGAAGCAGTACAAGGAAAAGGAAGATCAATGTCAAAATCTGTAGGATGAAGTGTCATCACTATGAAATGAAATAAATGATCAGAGTATAACAATCAAGAGACTTAAAGATAGATCCAGTTACTATGTAAGTCTTGAAGCTAAGATCCTCTCTCTAAAAGAAGATCTAGAAAATAAGAAGAATGAAGAACTACCTCAAGCAAATGAAGAACAAGAAAATGAGATTCTCAAATGAAGGAAACAAGTGGAAGATGGAAGAAAGGCTGAAGAAATATTGGATAAGCGATATCTGGAAAAGGAAGAGCAATATCAGGTTGAGGTAAATACTTTAAAAGGTAAATTATAAGAAAAGGATAAACTGTTACAATTTCAAGATAGTACTAAGATTTTGGATAATATTCTTAGTAGTCAAAGGTCTCCTACCATCAAAGTTGGTCTTGGTTTTCATGAATCTGTTGAAGGTGAATCTAGCTCACAAGGTGAGGCAAGGAACTCTGACGCAAAATCTGAAATGCTCAACAAGGAGATGAGAGGTCAACCCCATCAACAACCATTGAAAGAAAGTCTTCAAAGAAAATCTTTTACTCCTAACTGTGGAAGTGATAGTAGGTTATTTCCTCTGATGAATAATATTGAATGTTTTATATGTCATAATTTTGGACATGTTATAGTGAGATGCAGAAGTAGAATGGTTCAAGACCATCACATAGAAAGATCATCAGCTTCCAGGTACTTTAAGGGATATTTGTTTTCTTGCAATATGTTTGGTCACAAAGCCATTGACTGTTATAGAAGGAATATTAAACATGTAAGACGTTATGCTTGTAACAAGTTTGGACATATAACAAAGGAATGCATGAGCAAATTTTGACCACCATACCAAAGGGAGGAAACATCATCACACTTGAAGATATGGAAGAAGAAGGAAGTACAGTCAGAAAGATGTGGCATAGAAGAGTATACATACATAACAAACTCAGAGGGAGCTAAAAGTGTGAAACCTCAATGTTCTAATTCTCATATGCAAGTTCCATGAAGACAAGTCATGTATATACATGACTTAGAATCTATAGAGTCATGTATATGTTGGTTTGAGGAAAAATGCAGTGGAACAAACTCAGAAAAACTGATTTGATATGATTCAGACAATTATCAGTTATCTTTTCTATCGTGATGATAGATGACTACAGTCTATCGATGTTATTTAGAAGTGCTTTTGATCCTCAAAAGTTGTTGATAACTTGATGTATATCTGATTTATGATGATGCCTTGATACTTCTTACTGATATATACAATGATTAGATCTGACAGTGAACAGGTGGAACAGGTTCAGGGGGAGAACATGTTATGCTTCTAATAAAGCATTGTTGGCATTATGGTTAGAATTATTTGGTACCTAATCAATGATGATGATGCTTATGTGGCTGAAGTGTTTAAATGATACATCTTGCTATGTGATGGTTATGAGTTGCCCATGATGAAACCTCAGATGATACTTGTATTGCTTGGGGTTACATAGTTGTTATTCAGATCAGATTTATGGATGATTGTGGATGACTTTTTGATGATGCACATAGTACATATATGTTTCTTACATGGTGATCTTCATAAGGACAAGGAGAAGTACAAATCTTGAGTACGCAACTTCATTATTTGATGATGAGCCACTCATTTTTTTTATGTTGTTGTCATCATGCCTTCAAAGATGCAGTTATGATGCAGGATTCTTATAGTTCTTGGCTCTCACATGGTTGAGGATTGTTGTTGTTGATGATATCAGGAAATCTTGACAAATGACCATGAGCTCATGGTTTGCTAGATACATATTGCTATCTCTTTGATGGACATACAATATGCTGGATACATGGTTGATTACTTAAGTTTCATACTGATAAATATTGTTAGTTGGCCAAGAGAATGGTGTTATTGCAGGTCACATAAAGACATAGCTATTTGAAGACATGGCTTACTTAGACACATAATCATGATGAGTTCTTACCTTATGATGATAGGTTGATGACTATCATGGTCTTTTTTAGATTTTTGGTCCTTGTTATAAATGTCATCATTTGATGAAAAGGTCATGAAAAGACCTAATTCGTAACCCCATTATGCATGGGAAGGATGATGTAATACCTTCTATTTCAATCATGTATAAACATTTGGTATATCCTCACTTGGTTGGGTGGATGAGTCAAATTTGGTATATCCCCACTTGGTTGGGAGATGAATGTATGTATGAGAGATTGGTGATAGGAAGGTCATACTCACATTGTTGAGTTACATAGTCATGTTATTCTTTTAGAGAATATTTTTGTAGACTCTGCATGTGCTCAGGGGGAGCATGGACAGTTTCAGTGCATCTCAGCAGGAGACCAATCAGAGAATTCAACATGTACTCAGGGGGAGCATGGACAAGATAATGTATATCAAAGGGGGAGAGTGTCTTTGTGTTGTTTTTTCCATCAAGTCCAAAGGAGGAGATTTTTGGAATTATGATACAGGTGTTGTCCTTGATGGCAACTCACTCAGATGATAGTTCATAGTATAGCAGCAAAGGATTACAGATCAGACTCCAAAGAATGAAGAAAGAGAGGTATACGCAAGTTCACTTTGTCCAAGAAGCGTATACATGTGGGTTAACAGAACAAAAGGAGTGTATAATGTATACACGCACCTTCACGGGAGGAAAACCGCGTACATGTTGGAAAACCAATATTATGGTCCGATGTATTTGGTCCAAGGTATTTTGATCCACAAATTGGTCCAAGGTTTTTGGTCCGTGGTATTTGGTCCAAGGTATTGACCCTAGGTATTTGGTTCAAAGTATTGGTCCTAAGTAGTTTTGGTCCAAGGTATTGAGAAAGGCCTAAGAGTATATGAGGAGGAGAAGATCATTAGGCCATGTGTGCAAGTATTGAATATATGATGAAGTATGAGATCAAGTATGTAGGTTATGGGCTTCTGATTCTTTGCTTGATTTGAACTAAGGATGCACCTATGTGGCTGATGATGGATGATGGATCGGGATCATAAGACCTGAAATGTATTATCATTATGTGGTTTGATCATGGATAGTCTAGATCTAAATACTGATGCATGTCTAATTCTGCAAATGTTATGATCTGGGTATGACTGGATTCTGAAATAGCTGTGAAGTTTTTAAGTTAGTATTTGTAGATCTACACACCGGTTCGCTTTGGTAAAAGTGCGTATACACACTGGTTCGACCCATCAGAGTAGCGTATACATTATGAAATATGATATTTGAATTTGCAGTTGGTTTCAGTGATTGTTGCAGAGTTCTGGGTTTTGCCCTATGTTCTGGTGACTGTGTTTTGATGACAATATTCTAAATGTTCAGATTGGTTGATTGTGATTTGCCTCAGTGATGATGGGCCTTCAATGATTTAGTTATGGGTGATTCAGAGATTGATGATTGAGTTTCAGTGATTGGTTAATGCAGATGTATTTAATGGTTGTATTATAGTTGTGATTGATTTTGAGATTCAATTTTGTTGATGCGTTCAGTATGAAAATTGTATGAAACGTGGCCTTTAGATTATGGTGTTGTGTTCCAGGAGTATCCAGTTTGAAAATTTATGAAACGTGGTCCCTGGAGGAAGAGACAAGGTCGTAGCCTTCTGTAGGTCGGTGCCTACGTACTAGTAAACATATCGGCCAGTACAAGGGCCAGGGGGTTAGAGCTCCATTCCAGTAATAGCTGGAAAACAAGTGAAGGTTGGAGCCTTCAGTAGGTCGGTGCCTATGTACTAGTAAATGGATCGACTAGTACAAGAGCTAGGGGGTTGTAGCTCCCTTCTAGTAGAAGCTGAAGAACAAGAGAAGGTTGTAGCCTTCTTCAGGTGGGTGCCTACGTACTAGTATGAGTCTGCACGAGTACAAGATTGTAAAAAGGTTTTTCTTATATTAAACCAAGACAGTAACAAGTGGTTTTTGTCCCGCATTGGGTTTCCACCTTAAATCTTGGTGTTCATGTGTGTTTCTTATGTTTGATGGCTTGTTTTGATATTACTGCACATGGTTACTGTTTATATGTTTGATGAAGTATTGATGTACTGATTAAAGATCAACATATGATGAATTAATTGAATCATAAGTTTGTTGGATATACGTCAATTGCCTTAAATATAGTTGCATGTACACGTGAGTTACCTTCATTGAAGTAGCATTTATAAATTTGAGTATGAAAAGAAAAATATTATTGATTTGACTAATACTGATTCACCCCCCCTCTCAGTATTATTTCCAAATAATCATAATGAACTTATTTAATTGCCACAAGAGAATATATGTGCATGGACCAGCAATGGCAAATATCCATCCTCAGAGGGGATTTCTCATATGCCAGAGGTGGGAGATCCAAAATAACGAATGTAATTTTTATCAATACATTTCCAATAACTATTCAAGTAGGTTCATGTATAAGTATATTGTCCTCAAATATCTTTACCAAATATTCATGTCGTTGTCTCTCTATTAATAGATATTAAATAATTCATTTATTATTCATTCAGCTATGATTGTCCTATTCATAATTACCTAAATGGTACATAACATCTTCACAAATGTTTTCCCTTATACTTATATTTTTTCTCAGTAGAGAAAGTATAAATCTGTAGTCCTATGCCACCATACACTACTCATAGCTTCCCATGATGGGCTTCAAAATTCTACTTTACCTAGTCAGACATGTGAGAAATCTCCATGGCATAGGACATCAAAATAACCTATAAATTTTGCATATCCCACAATTAAACCTGTCTAACTAATTATTATACTCCAACTTATCCAAAAGCCCCAGAGCATTGGCATCAAAGTAACCTTAGTTACACCCTAATGACAAAGAATTCCCTAACTCATCTTTGTAATAATAGTAAATACATTTTTAAAAGAAATAAATAACTATACTATGATTTATTCCTAACTACTATTTACAAGAAAGATAGGGAAGTGTATTATGAGTTCCAATTTCCATATCAATGTATGATTGGTTTACAAAAAAGCAGCTTCTAAAAAGGTGCATGTTAAAGGGAGTTTGTATATATGTTATGTACAACACTTAAAAGTTAATATTAGATCAAACTACAAAGAGAAGAAACTGGACATGAAAAAAATTGGTATAGGCATAACTGTGAATGAAAAACTTACACTTCCATCCTTCTAGTAGTGTACAATGACATCTAGCATGTATCCCATGTAGAGAAGATTGAAAAATTATAAGTTTCATCAAATTGATAAAGTTCAAATCTCGCATTTGAAGTCTTAGTAGATGGTTATAAATCTTAAAAATTGATAAAGTTCAACTTATAGGTTTCTAGGTTGCAACATAAGATGCATACCTAGGTTGCTAGTGGCATACACATGCCATCTACAAGGTTCCAATTTGTCCAACACCTAGATCCATATCATATTCTCTAAGGTAATATCGCCCATAACATACATGAGAAAGGCATATTGATTATGATTTTCAGAGGCACATTTGTATTCAATAACATCAAAAAATAATGATCTCTACTTCAAAATCACTTAATTGTAGACTTTAAGGACAAACTTTTGGGTTCTCTTATGCATTGTTGTCCTTTCCACATGTAGTAGGAACTATAATCAGTGGTTGGGTATGATCCATACATACCCACTGAAAGGGTTGAAATTTGCAGGCCTAAAACATTAGAAAGTACATGCTAAATAAATTCTAACCAGACATATTAAATCTAGATTCAATATAGAAGCATGAGCAAACCTTCCTCTTTTGACCATAAGTTCATCAATGTATATATTGAATATTTTTTCATAATAATGAAAGTTATTTAAAATTTAAAATAGAAAGGAAACAATTTCCCAAGTAATAGTTTCATATCATATAAAATATATTTCACATTATAGGATATTATCATTGGTCATATGACACTATAAACAAAGAAAAATTCTTAGAATTTTTTTCATACCTAAGTGCTCGAATAAATGGTTGAAAAAAACCACATGATAGCATTAATAAAGAAAGAAAATCAAGAAATTTTTGAAGAAAATACCTGTATTCCCTGTGAGAGCTCTACTTCTGCACTAATAGTTAAAAGTTTTGAACTGCACCATATCGCAACATGCATATTGAATCAGAAATATGACCCTTAAATGAAACAACCTTTTTTCCCTTTGAGTTAAACAAGTAGGTGAAATGGTAGAAAGCACACTTGTAGCCTTCTTTGTAGTATTTTCTCTCCTAGATCTTCTTTCCATTTTTTGATTATATCTTGCCTTTATATTATATGTCTTCTACAAAGGGGATACAAAAGAGTTGGTTGCAACTTGCATTTTTTGCAGATATATTACACTACCTTCCAAGTGCAGGTATAGAACTGGTGGATCTTGGAGAATGAGATTCAAGTTCCCTTTCTGATTGAAATGAAAACAATTGAACTCCATTTGAGAAATTCATATCTTCTAATCATTCCATTTCAATGATTCTATCCCTTCCAATCCTTAATAAGTCGACCTTAGAAGGAAATTCCTTCAAGTATTTACTTTCTAATGGTGTTTGACCTTGTAATCAAGTAACTACCTCTCTATCAAACTTCACAGCTAGTGGTGCTAGGTTATTTACCTTGACTTATTGTCTAATTTTGTTGTCAAATATTATAGATATAGCCTTATCTATTTTATGTTGAAAAGTATGTGAGTTTTGAAAATAAATCCTTCTACAAATGGAAAACTTCCTTATTGTTATAGATTTACTTAAAGGCATCTTGAACATTGATATCCCCCTGCATATATAACTATAAAATACCTTGGTTACTTAGTCAGTTGGAGTTTGAAGAGACTAGAAGTGACTAAACATATAACTTGACTAATTTGACATATGGAGAAGTCAAATTGGTGATGTGTGCTAGGAAGTGAAAGAAAAACATTTCCAGAGGCACTCGGGTTGATATGGAGATGAAATATGGTATTTCACACATTCCCCAGTATGTTGACCAATCCAGCAATATAGACAAGTGGAACCTCTTGTTGAAAGTTCCTAAAATGTTCATGTTCTGGCTATATTATCAAGGATAATGTGTCATTGATTTAGTGCTTCCTTCCTATCCTTCATTCATTCTTCCTAGACTCCATTTCTTTTTCATTTTTCATTATCATAGATGGAAACATGCATATGCTATAGCTTCCTAGAATATAGACCTTATCCTTAAAACTACTTGGATTTACCTCATGTGTTAAGTCCAATAGTAAACGATTTGTTGTTATTTATTAAAGTCACTTGGAAACATCCCCACTCATCCAAGTGGGGTGGATCCATGCTTGTCAAATTATTTACTTAGAATTATTTTGGAGGGGATCCTTAGTTGTAAAATTATTTTCATGGACTTCCTACTTGCACATCGGGTTTTGTTATGTTAATTTTTCTATGCTCACTCCCCTGGCTATTGTTTTTTATGATGATAGATAGAAAAGCTCCTCTGTACAACATTTTAAATTCTTGAGTATTTTTCGTATGGGATTAGAGCCGTGTGCACACCACCTTATCAAGTAGGGAAGGGATAATATCCTTCAATATTTATAAGGACCTATTTCATTAGAGGGCATGGGTGGGTGTATTTTATGCCCCCCTATACCTCTTTATTTGCTCCTTTTCACTCCATTACAATATCTCAAATGTCCCATTATGATATTTTGATTGGTGTTATAGATACTATTCTTCAAACTCCTTTTTTCCAAAGAAAACCTCATGGGGAATCACAAAGGTTGTTCCCCACATTTTTTCGATGTTACCTAGTGGAAACCCGTTGGCCTCTGATTATGGTGCCTGACCTAGTAAGGGCGTTGAATGAAGAACACACTAGAGGAAACCACCCCAGGGGATTGACCTCAAGACCTCCTACATGAAGCTAAAGCCTCAAAATATTGTTATGAAGAATTTGGCATCTACGGATAAATACTAATTCCCTAGACAGTATCTATATTTAGAACAATAGTTTAAAGAACTTTAACCTTTCTCTATAAAAAATAGATAAGACAAAGGGAATGAGAGGACCTACTTGTACTTTCACTTTCCTCTTGTCTTCTTTGTATCGATCATGTTGCTCCTTTCCATACTTAACACACTTGAGAAGTACCTGCAAACATCAACAGAAGACAAAGAACCAATCAAAGTAAATGACCTGTTTATTACAAGTAAATGGAATCAGATACATTCATGCATATAAGCATCACATATCAAGATAAACGTATGGAAAAAATTTCGAATACTTTATTGAATAGAAGGAAGAATTACAACCATGAAGCTTGATTTGAAGTCAATCCTCGAGCTTTGGTTCCATCCACATCACATCATAAGCATGACAATTTGGCAACATACTGACACTTACAATAGTCTCAAATCTCAAATTAACATTGTCTCCTTACAATCAGCAAATTCCAGACCCTTGATCACTTAGATGAGTGCTCAATTTATAGGAAGATGGAGGATGTTTTGTCATAAATGATGGTAATGAATGGCCTTCCAAACATAGAATTAGTTTCCATTGAGGAAGCAATGAGAGGATAGGAGGTTAATGGATCTTTAGCCTATCCAATTTCGAGTTCATAGGAGGGGATTAGAGGTGGGATCCTTCTAGAATGATCTAGAACCAAGGAATATTCCCAAAACCCTATGAAATTTTGCTCAATCTCACCCAATGCAAGTCAAAGTGGGCCTGAGTGCTCTATAGAGCACCCTTGCATGGGCCTAAGTACTCTGCAGAGCACCCTTATGTGGGCCTGCCTGCCCTAGACCTTCAAGGAGTCATTTTAGGATGTCTTCAAGCCATGAAATTGTCAAGGAAGGAGGCATTCAAAGTGTTGACTTGTCTACGACATGTAGCAACTGAATTAGGGTTTGATGATCCCAAATGGTACTGATCTGAATGATGGGAGTGATGTGCCCAAATGGATCTGTAACAGCTACCCCCTAAAGCATGAAGTCAAAAATAGCAATGTTGAGTGATATGCTTTACGATGTGATGAGGAGGTTCTGAAGTTGTTGGTGACCTGCACTGAATACAATACATAATATCATAATATTTTGATTTTTTCTCATGAATTGCTGAGGAAAGGCATACCCATTATCAACATATAAACTTTCATTACAAGTACATAGATAGTCATCTACAGATATAGACCCATAATTAGAATGACCATCAATGTAAAGCCATTGTATGGATGATTTGGTACATTTCCTGAAATCGCAGCCCGGATGGACGAAACCAGATACGGGGTCTTCTATCTCATTCAACACTCAAGTACGATTCTAACCATGCAAATATGTGATCTGAAGTCGAACATGGGAAGACACCATTTAATTACCAGCCAATGATGTAAGTCGTTAACAGATGTGTGATAAATCACTGATAATGATAATGATCCTCAAGGTACTACAGTACATTCTGCATGGTGAGAATGGATGATTTGATGTCGAACACCATACAAAGTCTTTCGGTTGAAGGCCATTGATGTCATCCTATCGCCGAAAGTGAGAAACTTGCCATTAATGTATGCAAGCCTCAAGGCACTAGAAGGGTGTTTCTAAGTCAACTTCTTGGATAATGAGATGATGTCGACAAGAAGTGACTCATCACAGGAGGACCTTGATGTATCCCACATCAATGACACAAAACGAGTATAATGATTTTCAAGATGGAATTTGACTGACAACACAAGGTTTAGGAATGGCAGTCATGAAAATGAAGGTTTATGGTATTGCAAAGGATGAATTTAACTGAATTACTTCTCTTGAACATGTCAGCGACACTAAAATGAATTGGTAGCATTGAACCAAAACAAAGTGATGGATGGTATGATAGACCAACTGTATGATAACCATCAAGGTGATAACCCAACCCAAATAGTCACGATGATGAAGTGAAAGTGTCGTGTTCAAGAGTGACCTGCTACCAAAAGTGGTTTACCCCTTCTTCCATTTTCCCCAGTAATTACTGACCAGTACCTCTTTATTTTTTATCAAGCTTGAGGAGGATAACATATGCTTGTTGTATAATTCCACCCTTCGAGTGAATCCATTGCTATTTGATGTTTTAATGAGTCTAGTGAAGGTGAAACTCAGTCTTGTCATAATTGACAAGTTTGTCGCTATTTGATGTTTTAATGTGTTTAACGACAAAGATAACTTGGTAATTTTCATGTTTAGAGAGTTTCAAAAAGGACGAAAAGGAAACTCCACAAGCTCATTTTGGTAGATTTGTCTCTCAAGCCTGAAAAACCATAAAACAATATGAGAGAGAACCTATTGACCATGTTCGAACAACATATTCCTTTTTCATAAATAATATATCTCAGTCTGGAAAAGGGTTAAACTTATGCTGAGTAGATGTCGTTTCCAATCTATTAACAAGCTGAAAAGGACAAGTGCTCAACAATCTTTTCATATTTTTAGAGTCTGAAAAGAGCTTAAACAGGACTCCACATTGAGGAATGAGTGGTGTCTATGATAGCAACTGGTTCTCAAAACATGTTGATTTATGTGAAGAGGCTGGCTAATGAGACCACTCATTGCAACTCTTCCTCAAAAATGGTAAAACAACCAAGTGAAAGTGTATGGTCGGCCAAGAAAATAGTGATGATGGAAGGAGAAAAACCAAGGCTCATATGACGGAAGGGGCTGTTAGAATGGCAATCACGAGGGTTAAAATGGAGATGCGTTCATTTTTGCACAAGATTGAACCATATGGAACTATGCTTGGATTCAATTTCATGTTTACACAAGCTTGAAATGAGAAGCTATGTTTGGATTTAGTTTCATGTTTACACAAGCTTGAAAAAAAAAACTATGCTTGGATTGGTTTACATGCCCCTAGCATGATGACTCAATTCTAGGTGCATGCCCCCCAAGCTTCATTAAATTCACCTAAGTAGACTACTCGTGGCTATCACTTGGATGGAATGAAGGTTAATTTACGAGATCAAGTGAAATACTTGACTGGGATTTTATGAGATCTATTCAAAGACTCAACTTGGAACTTTGCTCCAAGGGACCTTGTTTCATTTTTTAATGAGCTTGACACAAGACAAGGAACTCTGCTCAAATTCCTTGTTTCGTTTTTTAACCATCTTGACACAAGACAAGGAACTATCCTCATGGAAGTTGTTTCATTTTTTAATGAGGTTGACATAGTAAAAGAATTATCCTCATGTTCCTTGATCACGACCTATAAGAGGTCACGACTTCCAAGAGGTTTTCATCATATGGGAGAACAATGCTCTAGAAGGGATCTGTAGCAAGGAATCCATTTGAGAGATTGTTGTGGGATAAACTCCCCTAGGGTCTTGGGTGAATACCCTAGTAGACTGGAAGTTATCTATACAAATAAACACACATTCCATACAGCCATAATGCTACTATAAGCAAACTCTATGATAGGGGGCGTACCTGAGGTCCTACGTTTGAGAAGAGCCTCCCAGGGTCCAAACCCTTCTTGGAGTTCCTTTTTCTCCTTTGACCTCCAACACAATCAATTCAAGAAAGCACAACAGTATATGGACTAAACATCATAAAGAAACCATCTTCATATTATAAGGAAAGGTAGTTAGTTATGAAATTAAACAACCGTTCACATACAAATCATAACATGAATATCATAAACATGAAGAAGATCTATATTAGGAACAAAGGCATGTGTTTCTTTTATTATAGACAAATAAAGTACAGAAAGGAATAATTTCACTTGATTTGTCCTTTCGTAGGCTTGAAGCGGAACCGTCTCCCGGATTCGTCCAGCCTCAAGCCTTTAACAAACTCCTTCCATGACTTACTCCATGATATCTCAAGTAGTATGAAAACATCAACACACACAAGGAAACAAGGGTTTCCTGTAGAATGGGGGAAGTGCAGGAGGCACAAGGATCATCAGACCTGGTCAGGGAAATCTCAGCGTAGTAATATTTCTCTCTCTTCTCTCCTCCCTTTGCCCTTCCCGTAGAAGCCTTTTTATACTTCTCCCAAAGTAGTTTTTTAGTTGGGAATTCGTTGGGAACAGTTGGGCCACGGGCACTAACACATAATCAACAGGTAAAACCCATGATCTCCACCCGAAATTAAAGAGATTTATTTTTTTAAGTGTTTTTAAACATATACGTAGGTTGGGTATACAGAGACCCATGTATACACGTGTTTATCTCAGGGAAATGTCGCGTATAGGGAATAAAACACTATTTTTTTAAATTTGGGACCAGGTCTGGAAGGAGGGGTTGCCCTAGGCCATGAGTGCAGCATCACAAACCACAAGAGTGAGATTTGGAGCTATAA
>APFE031371527.1:106691-136028 GCA_000404065.3 Pinus taeda | reverse complement strand
TAACAGATGCCCCCTAATATATGAGGTCAGAAGGGGTACATGATGGCTGAAATGTATTAAGCAAGTACATGGAAAGGAAATCTGTCGAAAACTGAGAAGGACTGCACCAGAATTCAGCCTGCCAAGCCTCAAAAGGAGATGAGAAAGAAACACCATCTGAGGAAGGCATACCTATGCTCAAAGAAAGTATAGCATGTCCACATATCAAGTACAAGCAGATCCACTAAGTATACAAGTATAAATGACTGGAAGATACATAATGGATCATCTGATCATGATCGAACAAGTACATGTCTGAATGTCACATATAAGAATGTCAATGATGCTGAAAGATGAAGCGGATCACTGATATCAAAGGTTGATCCCAAAAAGATACCAAATGAACATGATGGAATAAGATGGTACTACACTGCAAACTCAAGTGCCAGCATATAAAATGTCGCTATGAATGACTGCAACATATAAGGTGGAGTGGTATCAACTAGCAGCAACAGGAGCAATTGTCAAGTGCACCAATGAATGTTGATACAACCTGAGGTCTTCACCAACCACCGTGGTACATTTCTACAACATGGGAATAAATGATCTGAAGTCGACCATGTGAGAAATTGTTTGATTACCGGTCATTTATGTATATCGTTAAGAAATGCGAGACTACTCACTGATAATGATAATGAGCGTCAAGGTACCCAGTACAATCCAACAAGTGTGAATAGTTGAGATGGAGTCAAACACCTGTAAGAATCTATCGATCAGGAGACAATGATGGTTTCTCACTTTCGATAGCAAAGGATATGCCACTTATGACTGCAAACCCCAAGGTACTGCCAAATGGACTCTAGATCTTTGCCCTAGAGCAATGAGTTGAAGTCGATATGGAAAGATCCGCTAGAAGGAAGGCATTAAGGCATCCTCCATCAATCTAGTGTGAGTGTAACCCATAGGCCAATAATGTGGAAGGAATCAGACAAAAAAGATATAGTAACCCAAACGAAGTACGTTTCCGGCGTACACAAGATGTGACTAGCGCACGACAGAAACCCTCTGAACCAACCAATAATGAAAACTGATACAGAGGCGAGGTATCCACCAATAGGGTCAAATGGAAACCAAGGCACTACACTAATCCCAAGGTGTGATAATGTAAGCTGATGTCGAACACAAGGGAAACCACCCAGTCAAAGACCCATGATACTGATCGATGTTGGGCACAAGGTGACCTATCAATATTGAAAATAGGGCCAGGGTGTAGCTCTAGGCCTGTCCTCAGAGCAAGATGTCATCGTCGATAAGGAAAAGACCTGCCAGCAAGAAGTCAATGGAGACCTTCTCAAACCAGCACGAGTAAAGGACAAATATAACCGATGTGATGATAGACATGGTACTGACAACCAGGGATGGCCAACTGAAAATGAGTCAAGAGACACCGCAGAGAGGCCGACTCAGGCTAACTTCCCTTGAACAAAAGCACGACTCAATGTGACTATGTGGCAGCATATGATGACTCTATATAAGCTCGTTGCACAGGAGGCACAAACGAACCCTGCATATGATTGGGAGGGATAACCAATCGGGGGAGAACTGACTCAATAACAAGGTTAAGGCATACCTAAGTCAAACTAAATCCCACCCAAATGGAGGAGACTTTGCTTTGAGTGCTTTGTTTAAGGGCGACGTGACTGACTCTAGCTGCCAACAATAAATGGAAATACTCTCCTGTTCCTGCTCTTTTTGGAATATATATTTTTTTTGGTCTTTTTCTTTTAAGCTGGAAAAAGAATAAAAGAATTCTATGGTACAATGGAAAGAATGAGTGTTAGTGAAGCAGATGATATAGTTCCTGGGATTGGAACATTCCTATGCTCAATGCAGGGAGGTGAAAACTGGCCAGAGACACTCAAAGGTGTGTTCCTTCCATAGGTCAAGGTGTGTCAAGCTGCAGAAGTCAAAGGTATGCAAGTTTGATTTTGCAGTCGTCATGGTCAAAAGTTGGCTTAAACATGAGTCCAAGTGAAGCTGACTCAAGGCCAAAAGGTGCAAATAGTCAAAATGCAATGCAGTGGTACAACTCAACACAAAGGAGTCTAGGGTACAAGGCCAGAACGAAGCGAAGAGGCAAAGAGGAATGAGTCTTCATCGCATAGGTCATGGCAGGACTAAAGAGGACTCTTGAGCCTAGGTACAAAAAATCAGCATGAGTGCCAAGTGACAACAAGGTACTAACTAGGGCACCCATGATAAGGTAGGCTCTACCACACAAGCCATGGTACTTCTAAGCAATGAGAAGGTTCTGCACCATAACTTGGTGGGGTCGATCCTAAGGCCAAATGGGAAAGGAAACTGATAAGTGAACAATGTAGGCGGAAAAACCTAACCTATATGCCAGTTTCGAGAACCAATACTTGTCAGAATGGATCAACCATAAAAATTCCAAAGGAGAAATCTTCCAAGTTCTATATACATAAAGAGGAACACTAGACAAGAAGTTAATACATCCCACATATAAACTTCATATAAAATCTTGTGTTATAGAATACAAAACTTGAAAATGCGTACCTCATATATACAATATGGTACAGGGAACCACGCAACCTTGTGGCTTACGCATAATAGTTCTTCTGAACAAACCCCTTGCAAGGCTTAGGCCAAGGATTCCTTTGGTAGTCAAAACTCATGGCTTCAAAGAGTTCCTCCTGTGAAGGCAAAACAAGTTCTGAGAAATCATGAGAACTACAAGGATCAAAAGAGGGAATTAAAGGGTCCCATGTCCCTATAGGAATAATCTCTCGGTCAACTGCCAGGATCAAGTCCCAAGAAGGAGAATAATAAGTCAAAGGATCCTTCTCAGAAGCGATTTGAGGATTCAATGCCACATAATTCACTTGTGGCGGGGAAGAGTCTACTTGAACACTTGGAACAAACCAAGGGGCATTCTGCAGTAAAGTTGAATTAGGGTGGTAATTATCAGATGCAAGCTGATCAATAGTGACAATATTCCTGTCATGAGGAAAGCACATTACTCGAAAGAGTGAAGACACCACAACATTCATAGCATAGACATAATCACGCCCAAGTAGCATATTAAAGTCTAAAGGGCTATCAACCACCATCATATCGATTAAGATAGTCTTCCCACCTAAAGTGATAGGCAATTGAGGAAGAACACCCATAGATTCACCAGTTCTTCTATCATAGGCTAACAACTAACTCTGAGTTGTCAACAACTTTGGGGAACCCAAAGCTTTCCAAGTCAAAGAGGATATAATACTTGCAGAGGATCCTTCATCCACCATACATGGATAGACATTTTTGGAATTAACTCTTACCTTTATTTGGAAAGATGCAGTGGAAGGAAGATGAGGCTCGACAAGACTATCCCAATCAAAGGAAACACTCTTAGAACTTGGAGGGGGAACATTCGAAGAAACTGGACTGCCCCCTATACTAAAAGAATCTATACTAGAGATCAAACAGACTCTTTTGTTAGGCACTTCACCCCCCAAAAGAGGAGTGGAATTGGCCAACAATTGCACTGGCTCCACCACATTATCAACCAATGGTTGATGAGAAACCATAATCAGATCTAGTAGTAGAAGTGCTTTCAGACTTGAACCATATCCTTTGTACCTCTGGAATACCAGGGAATAAATGAGTAAGATGGTCTCCCTTGCATATCTTACAAGGAAACTTAGGTTTAAAACTTCTACGTCTAGGTTTCTTATCAACCTCCATTCCACCAACATGACTAGCAGTGGTTTGCGGAGAGTCCTAAACATGACTTGCAGATGATCCTGACTCTTTGCTAGTATGACTTGCAGTGACTAGACTTGTGCCCCCAACATGACTAGCAGCAACTGAAGGCTCATCTCCAACATGACTAGCAGAGGTTGATGATGAAGTGCTAGTATGACTTGCAGTGACTAGACTTGTGCCCCCAGCATGACTTGCAGTGGCTGAAGGCTCATCTCCAACATGACTAGTAGAGGTTGAAGATTAATGGATAGAATTATCCTTCTTCTTTGACTTCCTCTTTCTCCTCTTTTTAGATTTCTTATTACAAGAAGGAGGAGAAAAAGGAATCCTAGATTTCTCTTTGAAATAAGATGAACAATTAGCGCCCATGTGATGCCCTTGAAATAAAACATTCAACTGCGAAGCTTCAAGAGCATTTGGAATATTCGGAGTGGACCACAACCAAACGAGTAGTCCAACATTCAACCCAAGAATATTCAAAGTGGCCATCAAGGGAGTACCAACGTTTCCAAAGAAAGGAAAAGCACAAGGATCTCCTTTTGGGAGGGTACCTTGGTTGGTTTCCACAGGAATATTGGCCATATCTGACTGATTCATAGACCCTTCCCTTACGGGAATATAGAAATAACTTTTCAAGGAATATAGATAGGCAATCAAAACCTTTGCCCTTAAGGAGGCAACTCCACAACTTCTAAAAGAACGACCAAAAGCCTTTCAAAATCGGCAGAGTGGTAAGCTAGTCACTTAGAACACAAAGTCCAAACGTGACTAGACAAAAATACGTAAAGCCAACTATATACAAGGAGCAAAGAGCACACACTAAAAGGTCCCTAAAGATATCAGCCAGTCAAAAACTTCCAAGTATTTCCGCTCCGGGTGATTAGGACCGGACACCAAAATACGAGAAAGTGAAGTAAGGGGCCTTCCAAAGATATTCTGGGATAATGACGGCCCAGTCCTATCAGCGAAGGTAACAGAGGAAGTTACGCTGACTTCCTAACAACAGCTTGCGACGGTGCAAGCCCCCAAGCTTCACAAGGGTGCCCTCCAGTAGTACCGTTGAGAGTGATACAACGTCGACCTTAGGTGCCACGGGATTCTCCTCCGCAGCCACCTGTGTAGATCCCTAGCAGTCGCAACTAAGCTTACCAACTCGTATCAGAAGCCAGGCGGAACAATCGTGAGGTAAGTTCGGACAAGTAGGAGAGGGGGTATCTCTCTTCCCTGTCTTTACAGACCCTCGTGCTTAACTCCCAGATCTAGAGCTTTCCTGGTCTTCCTAACGCTATTGGATTTTCACTCACTATTCAGACTCCTATGTTTGACAGTTTAAAATGGCCTTGGAGAGTTAACTCTCCACTCACCTAATCCAAGGCCCTAAAATATCCTAAAACTTGTTGATGTGTCTAACTCGACAAATATAAAAGGTTCTACTATATTTTAAATTAGCGCTTGATTTTAATGGGTTGTTATTTAAGTCAAGGGATAAACGGAAGTGAAACTAGTGGTGTTTTGACGCAAAAGAAATTAATAAAAACCAAACTACATGCAAATGCACTTGTTTTCGTTTTTCGATGAAAAGAAATTTCTATAGGGTTCAGAGGAACTTCAAATAAAGCTACAACTTTTCTTTTCTTTTCTTCAAACTTCACACTCACAAAAGCTAAAAAAACTATAGCTGCCTAGAAATATGCACGAACTAATCCTAATGCGACAAGTACATGCCGATGCAAGATTCAAAACTACTCTTAAATCAAAAGATGAAAGTTGCTTTTTTATCAATTTTAGATTTGCCACTTAAATGTTTAGATGGAATATAAGTTTTTGATGCTTATTTCGTCTAAGCACTAAAAGCAAGATGAAGACAAACAAATAGGCACTTTCACTCAACAAAAAGGAAAACTCAATCAAAACAAAGTTCGAGAAAGAAAAACAAAGTTTCAAGAAGCTTCCTTAAAAAGCAAAACAAAAAGAAATGACTTTTCAAAAAATGCTCTAACAAGACTGAAACTTTATGATCGAAGAATAGGCAATGAAGCACTTTGCGAGTTTGCAACACACAACAAGTGAGATCTCAACAAAAAGGTTCTTCGAAATGCTCTTAACAATCAAAAAGCAGTGATACAAGCTTGGCAATGAAAACCAAAAGATTGAAACGACCACTTTCAAGAAAGTGTGAAATAACAACTTTCAGAAAGCAAGAAAAGCATATGGTCATACAAATAGTTTGTACATGCAAACAAAAAAGTCATTAAAATAAAACTCAACACAAAGATCGAAATCAATTTTTCTGCCCTAAATACACAGAGCAACCAAGATTCCTTACGAGAAACCTTGTGTGCTTAAGCAAAAACAAATGACATTTGCAAGAAAAACAAACAACACCAACCTTTTCACAATCAGAGAGAATTTGAAACAAGACGCTTGCTGTAAAACTAAAGATTGTGACAGAACGGTCACTGTTCCAAACTGAATCAGACCAGCATACAAACTTCCAGAAACAAAAATATTTTAAAAATCTTGAAAATTAAAGATATACATGACTGTGTTTGCACACAGATGCGTGTATATGTAGCAAGGCTTAAGGAAACACACATATACGCAGTTTCACTTAAGGAAAGATGCGTATATATGCCTCTGTAAACACAGAAAACAATGTATATAAAAGCTTTCAAGAAAAACAAAAAAAAGGTCTGGAAAAAACTAATCAAATCTCACAATTCAGGCACTGACTACACAGCAATAGAAGGTAAACAGACAGCTGAGCCCTGATTGGCTTGAATACACCCAAACTAGGAACAAAAATAGTGTTTTCCCCAGTGGAGTCGCCAATTCTGTTGTGGGATAAACTCCCCTAGGGTCTTGGGTGAATACCCTAGCAGACTGGAAGTTATCTATACAAAGAAACACACATTCCATACAACCATAATGCTACTATAAGCAAACTATACGATAGGGGGCGTACCTGAGGTCCTACGTTTGAGAAGAGCCTAATGATGGTTATGTAGAAATCTACTTGTACTTCTCTCTTTTCATGCCACTTAATAAAAGAAGGCCTCCCCACTATTGAGCAGGGCCTAAAGATGTATTCCAAATTGGACAAACTCCATAATCAAATCTCTCTGTCATGATCTTTTGTGATGATGTCTCTTTGTCTTCATTTTCCATGCTTATGTTTTTATGGTTTTTAAGCGCTATAACTCATGTCAAATCCAATGCATATATAAGCAAAAAATCATGGATCATTAAGTCATACATGCTACACGTGCTTTTAGATATCATGTTCATTTAAAGGCCAACAATACGATTCAACTTATAATGTTGAGAAAGAAGGGAAGGTATGTTAGAGTTGACTCAAGGAAAAGTCAATAAGTCTAGTTGTCCCTTATGAGTCCCTTCATTTTCAATAACATCATAACATCATGGATATCATATATGTTTCTATCTATGTGATATTAGAGGTCATATATTTTGTTAACATGTGATGTTAAAGTATCATCCCCTCACTTTATGTAATATTAGAGTATCACATCTTTGGCATTCCTAGTTGACAAAATTTTGAGTGTCATGTATATTTATTTTTTATGCATTATGGTAGTGGAATATCATGTTTGGGAAAACAAGGTATTCCATATAGGATGAACACCTTCAGTTACCACTCACATAACTAGATTAAATATTTTAATTTCATCATTTTTAAGTCATTAGATACCTCTATGAGGAAAATAGTAATGAGCCCAACGAACGTGGTCAGTTGAGGCAATTTTTTTTTGCTGAAGCAAGAGTCAATCCTTCTAATTAATTAAGACAGAAAATAGTTTACATAATGTACATGCATCCAAAAAGCACCATGGACCCTAGAAAAACAAGAGCTAACCACCTAAAACATTCTCCCCAACCTTACAAAAGATACCTCTGGACCCTTTTAACACAAACAATGATTTTGTTAAAAAGACAGAAGAACAAGTGGAAAACCGTGGAAACTCCCACACAACATTTCCCGATACTTGTATTATCAATCAATGCCATCCAATCCCCTTGTGCCATCCAATGACAAAGGAAGAAATCAGCTAATGAAGGTGATCAATGTTTAATGGCCCTGTACCACAAAACTGCTCGACCCTTCCTGACTGTTGATCTGCTTCGCATGATCCAATGATTGAGAATGATATCACAAGGATCAAAGTCTCAAAACATTAGTGCGTGATGGGGGTGGTATTATTTTCCACTCCCCTGCCATGTGTAGGAAGCTGAGTGGAATCGGTTCCATTTTGCTAAAGCCATTTCTCGCTTTATAGCCATGCAATCACCAGAAAATCTCCATGGAGGTAGTTTTACCACCCAAAAATGGAATTTAGGATTATGAAAGCTGTTGAAACAAATGGAGAACCCATGCCACTCATTTTCCTTCTGTACCTAAGCCCGAGACCATGGAAATTTGTGGACCTTCACATTATTTGACCACCCGAAAAACTTAGGACTCCGGTCAACAAACAATGGGGTTTTCTGAGGCCTACAGTCGCTTGCCCCCCACCGAAATAAAGTTTGGTTGACATTGCTGAGAAAAAATTATTTTAAACCTCCATTCTCAACTCTATTTCGAAAAACCTCTCTATCCTCTTCCACTTGCTCGAAACAAAGAGCTTTTAGTCTGCTCTGAGGAAGCTCCTACCACTTCATTGAAACCCTACAATCTGTACAACTCACACCCTGGTTGGCCAGAATGTCCACTAGTTTATTAGCCCTAAACTGAACATGGTTGAAACTGACTATACAAAGACTTAGGAGGTGGCCTTGAATTCTTTGGAAAACCTGGATTAGCCTCTAGTGTTTTGATACTTTCTTCGGCCCTGTTCCGCAACTAATTCTTTTCACTGATTTAATGATTAATTCAGAGTCCACTTCTACAATCACATTTGAGTGGTTGTCCTACTTCAGAAACTCTAAGCATTGCTCCAAAGCCATTAATTAGGCATGTTGTTGGTAGCTTTACCTAAGTGGCAGTGGAAGATGTAGATAATGTGACCTTCTTCATCCCTTAACACCCCTTCGAAACCAGACGTTCCTGGGTTGCCTTTTGAAGCCCCATCAATGTTATATTTCAAATAAACTTTTGGGGGAGGATGCCAGAAATCCTTCTCCATTTCCCTTGTGATAACTTTCCTATTCATACCCTCAAGGATGAGCCCCTGCATACCCAGCTGCCTGAGAATTCTCAATTCAGCCTCTGAGGGAGGATTCTTGGGGTGAATACATACTGTGGTGCCAACCGTCTCCTTAAGCTGTTTTAAGATCATCTCGAATAGGTGAAGAGGGGGATTTTTTTCATCCTTGAATATTCTCTTGTTTCTTTCTTTCCAAACATTCCATATGATGAAGCTTGGCATTAGGCTCCAAGCCGAACTAAGGAATTCATTATCTAAAAATTTTCTTCTCCAATTGATTAGGGTATTACTGATACTCTCTTTGTCCCTATCGGTCTGTTGAAAAATGGTAGCAAAAGTATCCCATAACTAAGAGGTGAAATTGCAGCTATTGAGTATGTGTTCCATTATCTCCTCTTGAGCTTCATAGAGCTAGCATCTAGAAGGCCCCAGAACACCCCTCTTCCTAATATTGTCCCAAGTCAAGATCTTCTTGTGATGTACCAACCACATGAAGAGTTTGATCTTCATCCACCCTTGATGCCTCCATAGGGTCTGCCAGGTCTTATCTAGCACAAGGGAAACCAGCTCAAGGAGAATGCCTTTTGCTTCCTTAAGATTAAAGGTGCCCTCTTTATTGTTGCCCCATCTTAGTTGGTCTTGCCCCCCTATCACTAATATCATCCTTTGTTTCAACATTCTCATGAGTGCCTCTACTTTTGTTTTCAAGGGCTTGTCATCTCTGCAATCAATATTTTTCTAGATTCTCCACTTTCCTGAATTATGAGTGAGGTCCCACAAGTCCTTTACCTTGTTTAATCCTTGGGTGTCTGTCTCATGCCTAAGGCCCAAAAAGTCCTCTTTTAACAATGTTGGTTCTTGTTGCCATTTATCCTCCCAGACTAGTGCTAGATCTCCCTCTCTAAATTCCCAAAAACTATTTTTTTGTACTAGGCTTCTGTTATCCTAGGCTTTATTCCAGATGAATGAGCCCTTTATATTTCCAGACATTCTTATGAGATCACTAGTTTGCCAAGAGCTGGCATATTTTTCTTTCCAAATACTTTCCCATTGAGTCATTGGACCTTGAATCCAATGCCACCATAGTTTGGCGCCTAAAACATTGCTAAGAATCTCCTGGTCATCCAAGCCTAGGCCTCCATGGCTCTTGGGTCTATAGGATTTTTCCCATGAAAATAAGGCCCATTTCTTTCTTGTTTCCTCCTTACCCCAAAGAAAGTTTCTTTGGATGTTTCTAAATTGTTGTAAGACTCCTTTTGGAGCTGGGAGAGTTGATAACATGAAAACTAGGATTGATTGTAAAACTGCCTTTGTAAGTACCAGCCTCCCAACCGGATTTATAGATCTGATGGTCCACTTTCTAACTTTATCCTACATCTTATTGATTAACGGTTCCCAATTGCTCTTGTGCATCGGTTTAGCAGTTAGAGGAACTCCCAAATATTTTGAGGGGAGAGAATCCCTTTGAAAGCCTAGAATTCTGGAGATATTTCTCTGAATGGCAATATTGGTGTTAAAGAAAAAGATTTTTGATTTGGAGAGATTAACTTCCATACCTATAGCCATTGCAAAATCATTGAGGATTTGTTTGTAGGTTGTATCTTCTTTGACTGCGGGGATTCCCTGAAGCATGGTGTCATCTACAAATTGTTCATGGGTCAGGGCCTGACCATTCTCAGTTAATTGTAGACCCTTGATCTTCCCCGTTACTTTAGCATGCTTGATGGATCGACCAAGTCCTTCCATCATAAGGATGAAAATAAATGGAGAGAGCGAGTCTCCCTGCCTGATACCTCTAGAGGGAATAAAAATCTCAGAGGGAGAGCCATTCACCAAAATTGAAAAGCCGGAGGAAGTCACTAGGACCATGACCCATCTGACCCAGTTATGATCAAATCCAAAAGCAATAAGAACTTTGTTAATGAAGGTCTAGTTCACCTTATCATAAGCTTTGGCGATGTCCAGTTGCATGATCATCCCAGCTTGCCTCTTGCTAGTTAACAAGTGAACCACCTCGTGAGCTTGAATGATCTTGTTTAGAATTTATCTGCCTTCCACATAACCTGATTTTTCCCCTGAAATTAGAGATATTATCTTGTATACCACATTGCATAAAGCTATGGGTCTATACTTATCACGAGTTTGAGTGATATCCTATTTGGGGATTAGGGAGATGAAGGAGGTATTGAGCACTTTCAGAATAGTTTTGTTCAACCTAGAATCCTCTACTGCATCCAATATGTCCTGTTTCACAATATTCCAGCAAGCTTTGAAAAAATCCACATTGGAACCATCTGAGCCTAGTGCTTTTCCATTTTGCATTTCTTTGAGGACCTCACAGAACTCCTCTTCAGTTACTAGCCTATTGAGGTTGAAGTTGTCCTCTCTAGACACCAGCTTAGGTATGTGTTTGGTGATGTCTTTGATGTACTACTCCCTGTCTGTATTGTTTTCCAGAGTTATGCCTCTAAAGTGCTGAACAAACATAGTTTCTATGTCCTCATGGGAGATATGGAGCTTCCCCCCTTCTTCCTTGATCGAAGAGATTCTATTATGAGCTCTATTTGCCACAGTGGATCTATGAAAAAATAGTGTATTACGCTCTCCTCCTTTGAGCCATTGAACTCTGGACTTTTGTCTCCAAAATATTTCTTCTTATTTACATAAATTCTCCCATTCTTGATGATATTTATCAACTTGATCACTTTTGATTTTGTCAAAGCCTTCCGTGATCAGAGCTTGGTTGAGTTCCTATAGTTTGTTTTCAACAAATTTTTTATCCACAAAAATGTTGCCAAAATCATTCTTGTTCCAATCTTTAAGCCGGAGCTTGATGTGCTTTAGTCTTTTGTGAAAAAGATACATTCTTGTCCCTTGAATCTACAAATCTTCTGACCACCATTTTTTAATATTGTTGATGAATTCTGGGTGAGAAAGCCAGATATTCTCAAATTTGAAAGGTCTGTTCCTGGGAGAACTTATGCCCTTGATCTCCAGATGAATAGGCCAGTGATCCGAGCCTTAAAAGGGGAGAACTCTCTCTATTATTTCCTTATCTGTAAGAATGAGATCCTTTGAGATAATGAATTTGTCTAACTTGGAGGCTACCTGAGCCTCTCCTACTCTTTTATTATTCCAAGTAAAGAGGCCATTGATCGTATCAGTATCAACCAATTTCTTTTTTTTTGTAAAGGTTTGAAATGCTAAAGAGTCCTTACTTAGAGCTCTGGTTCCACCTTTTTTCTCCAAAAGAGATTTGATCATGTTGAAGTCCCCTCCCATGATCCAAGGTATTTTTGTATGTTTGTCCCCAAGATCCACAGGGGAATCTAGAAAGCTGAGTTTATCATCTATTCTTTGAGGGCCATAAACATTCGTGACCAGATAGGTATTAATATCTCCTACAGCCTGTATAACTATAGATAAATAATTCCTAGATGCCTCGACATCTCTTATGTCAATTTTTTGGGGGTTCCAAAGAGTGAGAGTGCCCCTACTATATTCTCTGCTTTGACTTCTAGAAACTCAAATCTACTAATCCATTTGTTGTTGTTATCAGGAAATCTAGTGTCCATGTAGACCTGCTAGTCCCACTAAGATGGGTAGCTATCTTAGAAACAAACAAACTAAAGTTAATTTCATTTTCCTTTATGAGAAGTAGATAGGATAAGAGCAAATAATACCAACCTCAATCTTTCGCTTGGTTCCTCGCTTGTTCCTTCTCCCCTCTGATGGATCTTTGCCGCTCCTTCCTTGATCACTCCACTTCAAAGAGTACCTATAAAGTCAAAGTAGCATAATATCTTCAAAGTACAGAGATCTACAATCATAAGCAATATAAGACCATATATATATTGACCACACAAATGCATATATCGTCAAACATACAAGAATGTGGAGGAAAACTTGAATAGCTTTATTGATATAAAGATTAGAAGAGAGGATTACAACCCATTGATCTGACCCAGCGTCATCCTCCCAGCATGAAAGCCCTTCTTCACCTCATGAAAAGCTTAGATCACCCAACACTATGGTGTTCCACTAGGAAACTAACAACACTTCCTCACAAGATGCAAAATTCCAACCTATGGATCTTTGGGGTGAGGGATCCATATATAGATAATTGCAGGGGGGTGAGTGAGCTTCTGGGATTTTTATTAGTGTCTTCTCTCTGATAGTTCTTTGTTCCACTTGGAGATTCATGACCTCTTACTCATCCCTAGGCGAATTCAGAGAGGCAAGTGTAACAGGAGAAGTTTCTGGAAGATTCCATGATCATCCACCTTGCAAACTGTCTCTGCCATTTGTCTACTCTTACCCATTGCACCCTATAGAAGGGCTTTTCAGTATGCATCACACTTTTTGCGTGTGGCAGGTGAGATGCATCACACCCTTTGCAATGAGTAGTCTGTATGGTCCAGTTTTGACCAGTTCTGAGCAGTTTTCCATGGAGAACTTTTGGGAGATGATGTAGTCAGCTGACCTTGTTTCTTTAGGGTATGAAACAACACTTTTAGGGACTCAGAAGCCCTTGGTTTATGGACATATATGATCATGGTTGGAGTGCCAAAATATGTTTATAACAACTATGAATTTGTCTTAATTTTTGAATGGAACATTTCATTTCCTGGATGAAGATTATATCCGGCATTGCGTGTTTCATTCTATTATTAAGCATTATGTATTTTCTTTTACTACCTAGACATCTTATATTCTAGGATGTGAACTTCATAATTAAATATTTGTAAAGGAATAGCTGGCTAGATCTTTCATCTTACTTGAATCTATCATTAGCTTTCCACACTCCATCAGGAGCTCATTCTACTTTTTCCTACCTCTTTTTTTCCCTGGATTTCTAGTTGCTAATCTAGGAGATGTTTTCATCGGTTTCACACCTCTGTTATCCTACTTGTCAATGATTTTCCCCTTCTCCAAATCTTTAGCCTAAGTTTTCCATAAAAACAACTGCTATATTCTATTGAGTTCTTCTTGAGGTAACGAATCTACCCTTCCCGTGGTTCCCTGTATCAAGAACCCTTCCAGATCTGGGTGTTCCTTGTCAAGAATCTCCTGTAGCTCATGGTCCTTCAGTTCCATTTCACTCTAGGTCATTTCCTGGTCCAGCTCCAGTTTTGAATCAGTCATCATAGTCTCTTTCTGATTATCCATATCCTGTGTCTGTTCATGGTTTTCTTCTTTCTCCTTTTCTCCAAGACTTTCTTCCCTTACTTGATCTTCTTTTGTAATCTCCACTTCCTCTTCAAGAACTTGGAACTTATTCTGATTAACCTTTTTCCCTTCATTTTGATGTTGCTTTGACCCTCTTTTGCTGCCTTTTCCTCTGTTTACCACATTTTGAAAGCTATCAGTGTCCTTCATTGTGTTATCTTTGTGTTTGTTTTCTGCTTTACTGAGAGGGCAATCTCTAAATAGGTCCCCATGTTCATGGCATCTATGGCATCTGAACAGAATGTGCTCATAATCTACTATTTGCACCCATTCTTCATCAAAAACATCCAAGATTACCTCATCTGGGAGCGCTCCGGATAGATCCATTTCCACACATATTCTTGCATAGGAAGTATATTTTCCCCTTCTAGCGGCTTCAGAAGCTTTGACAAAATGACCTAATTTATTGCCTATGGCAGTTAATGATTCAGTTTGCCAGTAATCAAGAGGTTGAGAGTAGAGCCTTACCCAGACCGGTACCGAAGAAAAATTCTTCCACTCCGGTACAAAGTTCATCATCCAAGGTCTCATATAGAGGATAGTTGTTGCGTAGAAGTAGGGCCCTCCTTCAAACACTCTGTCTTTGTCTTCAATGTTTGTGAACGCTACAATGAATAATCCATTTGATCCAAGATGTAGGTCTATGCTTCCTTTAGGTTTCTAGTGGCATTTGATCCATATTTGTAAACCTTTTTCAGTGGGCGATAATCCCATGATTTATAGATGATAGCATAGGTCCACATGTGATCCTTGTGCACCTGCAGAGTAGGATCATTTAATACGACTCTGGGTGTGATCTCAGCTTTGGGTTTACAAGGTCCCTTTTGTTTTTTGTCTTTAGTTCCCTTATTTCTTTCTTCTTCCTCCTTGTCTTTTGTGTTGTTATTTTCCTTCCTTTTGGTTCCTTCTATCTCCTCTTCTGTGTTCCTTTTCCCTTCCTCATTAGTACCTCTAACATTTTCTAGAGGTTTCTTGCCACTACTGGCAACGACCTCCTCATAGGAGGGAGTGGAGCTCTCTCCTCTGTGACCCTCCATGTGGATCAAGCTCTGAAGCTTTCTGAAACCCTCGTTGTTCGCCCTTCGTTCCTCCCCAAGCCTAACCTAGTTCGATCTTCTTCAATTTTCCGAGAGTTCATTATCATCATCAAGAGACCATTCCCCACTTGAGGAAATTTTATTAATGCAAAATAACAACAAAATTACATATAGGATTTATCACAATTTATTATCAACCACGACCATCCATGGTCTTTAAATATAGATCATGGAGCAATTGAGCATTAAGCCACTAACTAATAATTATTAATATTGGGGAGAATATGAGTCGCCAAATGAATTTATGTTTAGAACATATTATGACTGTCAAATTACAATTCGACTAATGCATACTAAAGAAACACACTTCTACCTAATAAACGCATTAGACCATGTTAAACTTAAATAACTTATAAGTGTCTAAGTATCTGAACATTCTCCCTTAAGAATAAATTTGGATAAGATTGAAGGATTTACAAATGTCACATAATAGGAGAAGGATGGAGGCATTAGAGCCTATCCCCCTTTAATGACATCTTCCTAAGCTCCTAACAGTGCTAAAAGTTTAGAAATATGCTCTTCTATAAAATACCTTGTGAAAATGTTTGCAACATGATCATCTATAGGAAAGAATAGATCGCACAAAGCACCAGGAAAATAACATACACAGACCAAAAATAGTAGCAAATTGGAGATATAAATATAAAACCAAAAAATGAATTCCGCATTAAAAAAAAATAAAAAATTGGTGCATTTGAACTCTATACATCCAAATGTGACAAAAATGTTGTACCTCAGGAAAGTAGACACCTTGTTGAAAGAAATTAAATATGTTCTTGATTGAAAAAAGGATTCCAAATGCAATGAAACAACATATTCGAGACAAAACTATACATAAATAGAAGATCTCATAAATATGAAAACAAGGGCCCAAGAAATCAATCAATAAATGAGCTCTGGTACCATGTTCGAGAAAACAAGGTATTCCATACAAGATGAACACCTTTAGTAACCAAGTCACACAATCAAATCAATGATCATAATCCCATTATTTTTATGTGGTAAAACCATTCTACATGTGAAACAATCCACAAGCCCAACAAAAGTAGCCACTTGAGGAATTCGATAATGAAAAATATTCTCTTTTCATAAGATAGTTCTCACAATTAATCATCATCCATGAGCCTCCATGCCATTTAAATAGATATCATGGACCACTCAGGTTTTAACCCATAGATCAATAGCAATTAGTATCGAGGAGAATATGAACCATTAGATCACTCTATGTATAAAACACATTGTGACTATTAAATTACAATGCAGCTAATGTTTACTAAAGAAACACACTTTTACCTAATAAACACATTAGACAAATCGATCTGAAATTAAAAATTCAAGGTTTCTTGAAAATTTTTGCAAGCTAGCTTATGTCTAATGGACAATGGATCGAAATTGCAAAAGCATATAAACTTAGTAATTTTAGTTAAGTTTTGTAGATATACACAAAGAAAAATATACAACATGCAACATCACAAAACATCAATTTGATGATGGAGTTCACCTCTCCTAGGATACGTATCCAAGTCCAGCTTCCAGTGTTGTCCCTTTATATTATATGCTCAAAATGTAAATTACATCAACATAGAATGCTCAAATCACAAAAATAATGTTGCGATTGTGTCCAAAACAACAAAAAACCCTTGTGTAGGCTCTTCTTGGGAAAAAAGGATGAAAAATAGTCATGATAGGACTCATTTCTCCTTTCTCTTCTATTTGTCCTATAAATTCACAAAAATGGAAAAACTAGAAACGTTTTTCCTCCTTTGGAAGAACCGCCAGGTGAAAATTTGGTGTGGGAGAAATGGAAGTTCTATTGAAAATGGTACATTTTGTCGAATCATTAATCATGCTAATAAGGCATGTGCATTGATTCTTTTCTCCTGGGATCAGTCATATGTGGTTCAACATGGATAGGGGTGTAGGATAGATCCCACGTGCCCACTGTCTTCTATTCTCTTGGTCGTTTTCTAGCCATGTGGCCATGAGCTAGGCGCCACGTGCCATCCACTCTTGCCATCCATTATGGTTATATGGTGTTATGTGTGACTGGGGTTAGGCCAGTCAGGCAAGCCCACTGGTGCAACTCCCCCTCCAAACTCGCTAATGGTTCAATTTAAATATAACCATCATATGGTATATAACAAGAAATATATGTAACCCAATGGTAAGATGTGTGGTTATTGTGTCAGAGCCCATGGGGTTGAACCTTGCAGGGTTAGTTAAACCCTTAACCAAATTTTTCACGAGCCCTGAGGGCCATGTGGTACCCTCCCATTAGGTTGCGTGGCACTTCCTAATTGGCGAAACCAAAGTCTCAACAACCAATGAAACTTTTCCAATTCAACCTATACGATATGCCATGTGTCAACACGATATTAGCCCATTTGACATCTGTACTTCCCAGTCAACCCTACAAGTTGACTTTTTAGTTGTTTGACAAAAAATTCAAAACGCAATAACTTTCACATACGATGTTGGATTGAGGTGATTCATGCATCGTTGGAATCAGAACGATGAGATCTACGATTTGGAACTAGTTAGTAGAATTTTTGAGTACTTTTATTTTTGTGCATATTGTATATCCCCTGAATCAGTCCTCCCCATTGGAAGCTTTTGAACGACCAAAAGTCTACTTTTATTCAACAAGTATGTGAGGGTACAGATCCCTCACTATCTTAATCTCAATCCACCTTTCTTTACTTAGATTTCTACCTTTGAGCACCACTGAAAGATACTCCACATTACCTTTGCATGAAGTCCTTATCATCCTGTTAAGAATTGATTCTTCCTACAACTCATCTAAATATTCAGGAGAAAAATATTCTACAAATGGAACCTAAACATTCTCTTCATGATCATCAATCATTGGAGGCTCATACAATCTTAAGTTTTCCACATTCACAATAGAATAAATTTTCATATCAGGTGGAAAATCTAATAGGAAACCATTATTACCAATCTTCTCTTGAAAGGACCATATCTAATTGGCTTGAGCTTTCTACCTTCACCTTGAAGTCTTTACTTGCTGATTTATAACCAAACTTGATATCTGACTTGGAGACCATGATCAACTCGATGCTTGTCATGCCTTGCCTTTCTCAAGCTACTCTTGTACTCTTTGATGCACTAGCTGAATTTTTTCAATGAAATAATTGGCTTTGTCCACATCACTATGTCCATCTACTACAATATCTTTACCAAAGATGAAATCCAAAAGATACTTTGGAAAATAACCCAAATGAGATTCAAATGGAGATATTTTCATAGATGAATGCTTGGCTTCGATTGTAGGCATGTTGGACGTAATGCAAATGCTCATCCCAAAGTTTAGGATTCTTACCACAATATCTATTATTTTTTTTACCACTTCTTCTTAGCCAACAATTTTTGGATGAAATGCAGTGCTCTTCTTTAACTTGGTGTCCATGAGTTCCCATAAACTTGGCCAAAACTTCTCGATAAATCAAGAATCTTGATCAGAAATAATAAAAGTTGGAAACTCAAAGTGAACCCATACATTTTTGAAGAACATCATTACAATTTGTTCAACTGTAACATGTTTCTTACATGGAATCATCACACACATTTTTTTGAAATGATCCACAACAACATATAGATAATCATGACCTTTCTTAGACATTAGTAGTCCCCCTACAAAATCCATAGAAATATTTTCCCAAGGTCGAGAAGGAATAGGAAGTGGAGTGTGCAAGTTCAATTTCCTATCGCTAGGCTTGCTAGTAGCACACGTGGAACATCCTCTTACATATCTTGAAATAGTTTCATTCATGTGAGGCTAATAACAATACCTTTGAATTTGTGCAACTGTTTTTCCTACAGCAACGTGACCAACAATAAGAGAAGTCTGGGCTTCTTTAATGACAATGACTCTTTCACCCTATGGAACACATAACTTGTGAAGATGATACAACAACTTGTTATGAACATGATAATCCAAGTCATCAACATCATTTCCTAGAATCAAAGTTGCATAAACATCTTTAAAATCATCATCTTGAGCAGATTGTTCAATATAACTTTCATGCATGATTGAGTTATGCTGAAGAATAACAAATGCATTAACAATAGGCCTTGATAACATATCAACAACTTTGTTGTATATACCTTTCTTGTACCTGATTACCAAATGAAATTGTTGTAGGAATGCCATCCTCCTAAAATGTCTAGCTTCTTGTAGCTTGGTTTGCGATTGTAAATATTGCAAAGGTGGATGGTTAGTATGAATAACTGTTTCTTTACCCATCAAATAATGCTTCCATTTCTTTATGCTTTGTACCAAATCATACAACTCTTTATCATAAGTTGGATAGTTAATTACTACATTGGTAAAGGTTTCATAATGATAACAAATAGGCTTACCATGCCACATCAAAATTTCTCCTGTGGCATAATCTCTTGCATCAGTTTGAATCTAAAATGTTTGCTTAAGATCTAGAAGTGCTAGAACTGGTGTTGTATTGATTTTATCTTTCAATGTGTCAAATTCTTTATGTTGCTTGCCTCCCCACTGAAAGACCTATTTCACACTTGTTAAAGAATGTAGTGGTGTTGCAATGAGTGAGAAATTAGCTATAAATTTTCTTCATTATTGGGCTACTCCCAAAAAGCTCCTAAATTTTGTTACATTATTGGGTTTAGGAAAATTCGCAATGAATTAAACTTTTAAGCAATCAATATTAAATTTAACCCCTCCTATAGTATGACCCAAATAAACTAAAGAGGTTTTTCCAAATTCACACTTAGACATCTTCAAATACAGCTTCTTTTTCTTCAAGACATCTAAAACTTGTTTCACACGCTTGACATGCTCTTCATGAGTCTTACTGAAAATCATAATATCATCTAAGTAGACTAAGAAAAAGTCATCAAGAAATGGTCTCAATACACCATTCATAACTCTCATGAATGTTGCAAGTACATTGCAAATCCCAAATGGTATAACTAACCATTCAAACAAACCTTGTTTTTTATTGAAAGTAATTTTCCTAATATCATCTTCAACAATCTGTATATGATGATAATCGCTTCTGAAATCTAACTTAGTAAAGTAAATAGCATCCTTTAATTAATCTAGGAAAGAATCAATGTCAAGAAGACGATAGAAATTATTTATCGTGATTTTGTTCAAAGCTCTAAAATCCACACACATGTGCCATGTATCATCCTTCTTTTGAACCAAAACAATAGAATACCCACAAGGAGATGTGTTGGGTCTTATGACCCCTTTGTCAAACAGCTCTTGAATTTGCTTCTTGATCTCTACATTCTACAAAACTGACATTATTTACATGTCAATGTTTGGAAGTGGTGCATCCTGGTGCATATGAATCTCATGTTGGATTTCTCTTTTAGGAGGAAACCCTTAAGGTTCCTGAAACATCTTGTTATAAGTATTAAAAAATTCAACCAAATCATGCTTGAGTTTAGAATCCAACCCTATTTAAGCTTCAAATTTAGCAGTATCTTTAGCTTTAATCATCAACAACACAAAATTCTTACTAGCATTTACAACCCTTTTCATCTGACGAGCACTTACAAGAGATAAGTTCATATTATTGTGATGTGCTCTAACAATATATGCAACTCCATCTTAAAAAACATGATATTTTTTCTCATGACAATAGAATATGACTTTTCAGTCATACAAATATGGTCTCCCTAAAACAATTTGACATATGTTAAGTGGTACAACATCAAGCTCTAGCTCATCTATAAAATTTACAATGATGGAGAATTTGAGTTTACATTTTCTTGTCATTTGCAATTTGTCATCTTCACATACCCAATCCAAACGGTAAGGTTTAGTATTAGGTGTAGTTTCTAGTTTTAGTTTCTTGACAATAGCTTTAAATATAAGATTGAGATGGGATCCATTTTCAAACAAGGTATCAACTTTTTTATGTTTTGTAATGACCCTGATATGAAAAAGGTCACTTCTTTATTTATCATTTTGAGACTCAATATGCTTATTAGAAGAACTAGCACTTGCATTTGAATCTTTACCTTTTATTCCCATGGCTGTGATTTTGGTTTCATCACTTGAATCAGATCCTAGATCTTGTTGAGTTGTTGTAGCAGACTTTTGTTTCCCTTTGTTATCGAAGTTCTTTGGTCTCATTTCTAGATGTAGTTTCCAACAATGGTCTTCATCGTGGCATTCTTTTGAAAAACTTTTATAGGTAAGTTTATCTCCCTCTTTCTTGATTGTAGCATTTTTTTTGCCTTTTCCTTTAAACTCCCACTTTCCTTTGTCTCTATATTTGGATGGTTTCTTGCTTGTCTCTTGAGGAACAATCTTGCCTCTTGATTCTAAATGTATTTCTTGAACACATACTTCATCTATATTGGTGGGATTAAACATAAGCATAGTATGTCGCAAATAACTATGTAATCCACCTATGTATTTAAGGAGAGTGTCTTGTGAAGACAAATCAACACCCAATATTAAAGCTCTTCTTCTAAATTCTTGTGTGTAACTTTGGAGACTCTGACCTTTAACTTGTCTAAAATTTTTCCAATACATAATTGCTTTTTTCATATAAGCTAATGGATAGAATTGCCTTCTTAATGCACATATAAAATCATTCCAGTAAGATAATTTTACCACTTTTCTTCAAATCTTCTTGAGTTATGGCCTCCCACCAGATGATAGTTGCACTTTCCAATGAAGAGAATCAAGTTGGATCTTTATAACATCATCCTTAATCTTTTGAATCCTGTAATAGACTTTAATTTTATGAACCCAATTATCCAACTTTTCATCATTTACTTGTCGATTGTACATAGGAAGTTCAAACTTGACATCAAGCATAAGAAAAGGAGACTAAGCATGTCCTTTTGAATAACTAGGAGGAGTATGTATAGGTGTTGAAGGAGGTGAAGAAGGAGGTGAGGATGGAGGTGAAGATGGAGGTGAAGGAGGAGGAGGTGGTGGAGGTGGAGGCTTACTTCCATCACCACTATTACCCTTTTATTGATTTGAACTTTCTCCTTGCAACCTTGTTGTTCTCTTTTAATATAACAATTTCACCATCTCATACATATCATAGAAAGTCTTTCCAAAAGCTCTCTCATCCTCAAACATTAAATCATGTCCTTCTTCATGTGCCATGACTGATGCAGTTTTTAGGGATTGTGCCCTCCTTGAACCAATTTGAGGGTTTGGTTCTTCAAGCACTCCTTATCCTCTTCTTAACTTAGACCTTGTAATCATTCAAAACCACTTGAAAAAATAGTCAAACCTTCAAAACAACCATGCTCTAATACCAAACTGATATGAATTAAAAATTGAAGGTTTCTTGAAAATTTTTGCAATATAGTTTATGTCTTGTGGGAAATGGATCAAAATTGCAAAAGCACATAAACTTAGTAATTTTAGTTAAGTTTTGCAGATATAACTAGAGAAAAATAGACAACATACAATGTCACAGAAGAACAATTTGATGGCAAATTTCACCCCTCCTTGGCTACGTTTCCAGGTCAATCTTCTAATGTTAGCCCTTTATATTATATGGTCAAAATGTAAATTACAAAAACATGGAGTGCTCAAATCACAAAAAAATGTTTCCATTGTGTCTAAAACACCCAAAAACCCTTATGGCTCAAAAAGGTTGAAAAATGGCCAAGATAGGCCTCCTTGTTCCTTTCTCTGCTATTTGTCCTCCAAATTCACAAAACTAGAAAAATTAGCAATGTTTTCCTCCTTTGGCGGAACTTCTAGGCGATAATTTGGAGCAAGAGCAACAAAATTTTTGTCAAAAATGGTGCATTTTTTCGAAATCATTAATCACGGAAATAATGCCTATGCGCTAATTATTTTCCCCTGGGATCGGGCATATGGGGTTCAACGTGGCCAGGGGCATGGGCCAGAGGCCACGCACCCACCGGTTTTCAAACTCCTAGTTATCTATGGGTGATATGGCCACATGTTAGGTGCCATGCGCCAACCCTCTCTGCAGTGTTGGTCGTTGGTTCCGCTAATGGTTGTTTGTATTAAATAGGACTAAAGGTTGGGCTAACTGCCTGCCCCCTCTGCTTTTTCCATCTTTTGTGGTTTTATTGTGTTACATGTGACCGAGACTGGGCTGGTCTGGCAAGCTCGTGTCGCCCCCCTCCCCCCGCACACCCTCCTTCAAACTCATCAATGGTTCAATTTAAATATAGTCATCATACGATATATTACAAGAAACATATGTGGTCCAATGGTAAGACATGTGGTTGTTGTGCCAAAGCTCACAGGGTCAAACTCTGCTAGGTTTGTTGGGCCCTTAACCAAATTTTGAACGGACCCCGAGGGCCATGTGGCGCTGTCCCATTAGGCCATGCGGAACCTCATAATTGGCCAAACCAAAATCTCAACAACCAATGAAACTTCTCCAATTTAACCTATACAACTTGCCATGTGTTAGCACAAGATTGACTCGTCTAACATCTGTACTTCCTGGTCATCCTGCTAACATAAATGCCACATCACATGTACAGCCTACCCAATCAGTAGCCCAGTCAACCCTGCAAGTTGACTTTTGAATTATTAGCCAAAAACCTCAAAATGTGATAGATTTCACATATTGTGTCGGATTGAGGTGATTCAAGCGTCGTTGGAATTATAACAATGAGATCTACGATTTGACACTAGTTTTGAGCGATTTTGAGCACTTTGAGTTTTGAGCATATTTTTTATCCCTGATCACAAAGTTGAACTTAACTAAGTATCTGAATGTCTTAACATCCCACCCTTAAAAAAAATAGTGTAATATTTCTCACCCTTCCGATAAGTAGAGTCAATTCACTCAAATATAATGTTACAACTACCTTAGAAAGACTACCAATTTGATGTTAAAGTATCATGCCCTTACATTATGTGATATTAAAGTATCACATCTTCCTCACTCCAAGTTGATGGACTTCATGGAATGGTTTATTATAGCCAAAAATGGAATGTTTATTCAAGCTCAAACTACACATAAATAGAAGATCTCATAAATGCAATAACATGGCATCAAGATATTAATCAACAATAGAAAAAATATTCAAATGAACTATGGTACTATGAGAGGTATTCTATATAGGATAAATACCTTTAATAACCCCTCACACAATGAGATCAAAGATTCTAATACCAATATTTTTATGTGGTTAAAACCCTATATAAGGGAAATAATCTACAACTCTAACCAATGTGGCCACTTGAAGCAATCTTATTAATGCAAAATATTTCTTTTATAGGAAATATCTCACAATCATCATCAACCATGACCCTCCATGCTCCTTAAACATATATTAAAGCCCAATTAGGTTTTAACCCACGAATCAGTAGCCTTAGTATTGAGAAGAATATGAGAGATTGGATCACTATATATTTAGAAGATATCTTGACTTTTAAATTATAATTCCCTCAATAATTATCTAAATAAATATTAAAAGCGCAACACACAATACATATTTTTCTAAAAAAAAAACAGATACTCTCTATCCTCTCCACTTGCAATGGCCATTCACATGATTTAGACGATTACACATCACCATCACTTTCAGAAAACAAACAATTATCTCCCTTAACAACTAAGAGACAATTATCCATCACCATTATCTTGAGAAAATAATAATGCATAGTAAAAAAACACACCTTCACTTAATATATACCATGAACAAAATTAAACTTAAATAAATTTCTAAATATCCTAACATCTCACTCCTAAAAAAGAATACTTAACATAATCAATTCACTCAAATACGATATTACAACCGACTTAACTAAAAAAACTACGAATGTGATGTTAGAGTATCATGCTTTCACATTATGTGATATTAAATTATCAGATCTTACTCATTCCAAGTTGAGGCACTTGTACACGTATGTAGACATCATAATACACGAAAAGAATAATATGATATGACTCACCGCTTGGAGAAGTAGAATACGTAGCTAGTTTGCTAATAAATAAATAAATAAGTAACATTGCAGCTAACATACAACAACTATCAATGTGACTCTAACCAATGACCTAGTCATGGCAAGCACTTAGCATATTGCTTTTGTGATTGACCTACACTAAGTAGCAAATTGTTGTTTACATGTCATATTATAATATCATATGGCCTCCACATTCACTCGTGCTAACATCATCAAAGTACTGGGAAGTATAAATATTAATGGAACCTTATCTGAAACCTTTTCCACGGAAATTTGTGAAGATTATTTGAGGAATCATGGTCTAGTAAAGCAACATCCTTGTAAAATCCTTGGAAATATAAATATTAATGGAGCCATATCTAAAACCTTTTCCATGGAAAATTGTGAAGATTATTAGAGGAATCATGGTCTAGTAAAGCAACATCCTTGGTAAAATGACAATCAATTATGAATAATTGGACAAGAAGATCTCAATGAAGGACAAAACTAAAATCCTTGTAAACACCAATGAGGCAAATCACAAGATTTCAAGCTATCCAAAAGCTTGCAACGCTTTCGTAATCTACGTCGTACTCATACTCTGCATGTCACTCTCCTCGTAAGGCGATAATGGGATCACCCACATTGAAAGCAAAACATTATTCGGGAGAGCAGAATAAAGCTTAAATTTGTGATTGGCTTCCTTGCGACGTTATTCGCCTTTGTCGTTTTCTTTAGCAAAGGGGCAGGCAAGTCAATATATTCGCGGACAGCTGTGCACACGTGTCCTTGGTCCGGGCCGCAAATGTGAACTTTACTTTCATTAAAGATTAAAAAAAGATCACACTAATTTCGTTCCCCTGTCGGCCGATGGAGATTTCCCTATTTCCTCTAATTTCTCGCCTGTGTACCTTTACTTTTTTGCCTTAAATCTCGTTCTCGCCCCCATCTCACTTGTTAAATCAGCGCTGCAACGAGTAAGTTCAGGACTCCGGCGATTCAGTCACCGCTGCAAAAAAAAAAATGGACGTGAAAGTCGAAGGGCCGCCATATTCGTCGGGACGGAGAAAACGATCTGCGCTGTTATGTGCTGGTACTATGCTGCTACTGGCCATAGTCATCGCTCTGGTTCTTGTTTTCAGTCTCCGCAAAAATGATGATCACACAAATGGTTATGGCTATGGTGGTGGAACGTATGGGCCTCCTTACATCTTCTCACCACCTTTCGTTTCAACTCCACCCATTTTCTCACCCCCAGAAACCCCGCCGCCTCCCGGCGCCACCACACCCCTCACCCCACCGCCGCCTCCTGCAACTACAACCCCCGTAACCCCACCGTCGTCTCCCGTGGTCTCGCAGACCATTATGATGGCCTGCAACGGATCCTTGTACAGAAACGTCTGTATCTCGTCCCTGTCATCTTATCCGGGCGCCGCCAACGCAAATCTGAGTCAGCTCGCCGGGATCGCGGTGGTGCTCAGCTTGAACGAAGCAGAACGGGTCTCTGATTACATAGCAGATTTGAAAAACAAATCCAATAATGGCAGCGACAGGCAGGCCCTTCAGGATTGCGTGGAACTGTATCAAGATACCGTGCAGCAGCTCAATTCCTCGGCCTCGAAATTGGAGAACATGAATTCCAATTCTTTTGCAGACGATATAGCTGATGTGCAGACATGGGTTAGTGCAGCATTAACTAATCCCTCAACTTGCCTGGATGGACTGGGTGGAGCAAATAAAAACATTGTCCCGGTTGTTAATGCCAAGACAGAAAAGTCTACGGAATTCATGAGCAACGCCCTAGCTGTTATCAACAAACTTTCAGATGTGAGTGGTATGGGGAATTATCACGGGGATTCTTCCAAAACCCGCCGCCTCTTGTTCTCTAGGGACCTCCGACCGCAAATCGAGCTGCAATGAGAAATGTAATTTCCTGAATATACTTCTTCAAATAGCTTTGTACTCATACATATTTTATTATGAAGAATCAGAGTATGAGTGGTGTATGTTTTGGTAATTTTAGTGTTATAATTTGCTTTTAGGTGAATGGAACTTTGAAGCTGGCCGTTAGCGGCGGCGGCGCCGCACATTGCCTTCCGCAACTTGAGTTCTAGTTCACAGAATTGTACAGAGAGGATAAGAATTGTACAGAGATGATAGGTCGAGATATGATAGGTTTTTCTCAGTGCGGTTTAGGTTGGGTTGCATCATGTTCATGTTTAAAATAATAACAGGTGACTGGAATAAAGTAGTTAATTGAATTGATAGCTTGAACTGATAGATTAAATAGAGTGATAAATTAAACTGATCACTAAAATAAAATAGGGAATTAAACCAGTGACCAAAATAAAACAGAGAATTGAGAAATTGAACCAATAACCCAGAACGAGACACCATATATCCAAGATGCCCTTGGACACTGATAATATCTATAAAAGTAGTAGTGCGACATGTGGGCCTGGCTGGATTTGATTTGTTTTCTTTTCTCTTTTTCTGATGTTATCCTGGTTTTATCATTTATCAAGTTGAATTTACGGGGTTCCACCGTGGGTTCTGGTTTGCCGAAAGTTCACGAGGTATGAGTATCTTTGCTAATGGAGGCCTCTTTCAGTAGAACAATGATGGTAAAGTCGGTTTCTATGCGGGCCCTCGAATAAAAAAAATATCAAAACACTGCTCGTAATTCACGGGCAGGTTTTGTTTTTCCTTCAAATGTCATCAATATGATTTACAGCCCACGCGGAGGAATGGCTTCCAGACTTTTGTCTCTGTTTACGGATATTCCTGTTTCATATTTGAAAATGAGACATCATCAATAATGTACTTATGGATTCTGAAGAATTTTCAATAAATACTTATGACATGGTGAAGTTTTTTCAATGAATAAAATGCAATGATTATAAACAAGGCTTTCATAATCACTTTTGTGACTTTACAGAGGATACCCTCCACGTCACATGATATTCACTTGTACATGAAATTGGGGTAGTAATATGGTTGTAACATCAGTGTCCTTAACTAGTGTTTTAGAGAATGTATTTTTTTAAAATAGTTTGTTGTACATGAAATTGGGGCAGTAATATGGTTGTAACATCAGTGTCCTTGTTCCATGGTGTTTTAGAGATTGTATTTTTTTTAAATAGTTTGTTTTCATAATTTTAGAGTTACGATTAAATTGATATAAGATTTTTTTTTGTATTTGTGAAATAAGAGATTTTCCGTATAATAATTTGATTGTTAAAGTTTATAGAAATGTATATATTTTTAGTATTCTGGATTATAATAAATGATTTTTTAAGAGGTGGTGTATTCAAAACAAGGTTATATGAAGATATGATGTATGGTTGTATGAAAGTTTCTTCACAACTTTGTAGATTTTTTTTTCACAAATCTATTTATGTGGTGAATGATTACTTTTTATATATAATGTTTATAACTTGATTAATTTCATTTATTAATGTAGTTGTTTGGAGTCATTTAAGCTTGGAATATGTTTCCTTCCTAATTTTGGAACTAAGGATATAGAAAGTTAGAGTTTTATTTGGATACAAATTTTTAATATAATTTTCAATGATCTGGATTGATTTAGAATCAAGAAAACCCCATTAGGTCATTATTAGGCCTTGAATCTTGGTGGAACTCAACTCATGCTTAAAATTTCAACCTCCACATGCATTTTGTGAAACTTGATGATATATTTTTTGACATCATTATAATCAATTTGTTAAGAATGTTATTCACCTCTTTGGAGAGTGTTTTGAGATATTTGAGTAATCATACCAAATGTAAAGCTATAGAAATAAAGATTCTTATTAAACTAAATTTAAAACACCATACTGGAAGAAAAAGACAAGTACTACCTCATATTTTCATAATTAAATTTTTTTGCTATATAATATTAGAAATGACAACGAAAAAATGTGTATGGGAAAAAATATTTTCAACCCTCTATATTTATTAGCACTAAGTCATTAAAAAAATTTGAAAAACACATTGAATATGCATAAGAGAATTTGATTATAGTGTTGGATTCTAGCCTTGATCTTCAATTATGCTTTTGAGGTATATAAATTTGAAGATATATATTGGATCCCTTAATGTAAATGGAATTAATTTTTAAGATATTATTAATTTTGAGATTATAAATATGAAGATATATATTGAATCTTTCTATGGTAAA